>JAOVYX010004611.1:0-10104 GCA_035668315.1 Drosera spatulata
GCAGCTCTACTTGGTCCATTTCACCCCACCCACCCATACTCACACACACCAAGAACTCCCCTGCAGATCTATGGCTCTTCAGTATGAACAACTTGAATGATGCACAGGAAGAAGCCAACTTGAACAAATAATGAACCTAGATTCAAAGCTGGCATGGCAAGCAGGTGATCACTAACACAATTATTTAATGGTTTAAGGAACCCATAGTCAATGACTCAATAATACTTCTTCTACTTCTTGTCCATGATGTTCTCAAAAGTCAGACTCACAAGTTTTAGATGGTACTTAGCAGAAAACTGTGATGCACGACTAGGTGTAGAACTTCAATCCAGATGACTGCCATTAGTAATATGCTAATAGCATCCTCGACATCATGCTTCTTTGGGTCATATTAGCATGGAAAAGTCTTGGTATGCTGTCTTGTTTTTTTGGGGGCATGTGAAGAACATCAACGCATAGACAAGTGCCATGGTTGAAAGTGAATCATGGCATTATTCAAGTTGTTCACGAGGGAGCAGCTACCTCACCTTCCCGAGTCTCTTTATATAAATTTACGGAGCCATTTTGCTCTACAAGGTTTAGTAATTTGCACTTGTTATATTCGTTTAGAGGATCATCATAAACCCTTACCTAAGTACTAGAAGATTTTCCTTGCAGCTACAACTACAAGTGCATTATTATCATTTCTTTCTTCTCAACACACAAGATTTATTGGCAGATGTTCATACACGGCATTGGGTGTTTTGTCACTAACAACCATCAATACAGATTAAAATTCTCAGTATTCGTTTAACTGAATATGGCTGAACGACACAAAAATCATCGACTGCAGAAACAAACATTTTACATTACTAATCCTACTGTCCTATGTCACTTACTGGTTCTGATTTATCTGATTACAATTTAATGACACAAAAAGTGTCAACTGCAGTAACAGACATTGCACATTACCAATCCTCTTGTCCTATGTTACGGATTGATATTAATTGGTAGTAGAAATATAGAATTCAAAGTAGTACTGGGCTTAGAGATTTGATCCAACTTGTATATTGCTCTGATTTCTTCTTATCCACCCTTCTGCGACTTGTTTTTAAGATGTTGAATGTTGATACATATAATTTTCTCGGTTTTAACTTTTAAGACAATCCTAGTATATAAATTCAAACCTAGGTATGCTTCTCCTGAACATCTAGAGTGCATATGTGATACCAAGAAAGTGTGACTCGCAGAGAGCACTTACCCAATGCTCTCAGGCTGAACAACATTCCCCCTTTTGTACTTCTTAGAGTATCAGGCTATCAGCATCTCAACCAATAATATTTCAAAATTCATAGATGAAGAGACATATTAGAAGTGAAAATATCCAGGTATTATATGTTTTCTTAAACAAGAAATCAGCATCGAGGTTACCATCAAACTGACAGAAGTGTATGACAACGTCGTTCTCAGTCATTTGCACTCTATTTGGGACCTACGAGCCACAAGTGCAGTCTTCCATCACAAATGGCCACAGGGAAAGACTAGGGGGAAAAAAGGGCCAGTAGATGCTACCTTTGTTGTTTTCTTTCTCTTTCCTGTATCATCGTTTATTTCATTGACATTTAGATTTAATTTTCTGGAGGTGCCAGCATAAGGCACCAAAGGTACTGCATGAGAATCTTCAAGAGAGAGAGCAATCGCCTACAAGAAGATGGCAAGAAATCAGTCAAATTTTCTTCATTTTTGCTCTTGCAGTCTCTATCTGCATAAACCATAAAAAGAATGAAGCAAGAAGTGGCTATCCCTGTGGCAAATGCAGCCAACTGGTGCAAAGTTTCAGAGTGATCACGAAATTCACAATGCAAACCAAAGCATGAAACAACTCAACATGATTCCTGGTTACATGAAAAGTACCTGCATCAATGCCTTTTCTTCATCGACAGATTCAGAGCAATCAATGGTATGCTCTGAGGCTTTCTTCCTTGGTGTTGATATCTTCCTTTTCATCTGAGCCATTAAGACATGGCAAAATCATACCTTAACGAATCTTAAGAAAAGCAGGTGGCCTAGCTTCCAAAATCCAACCCGTAGTCTAGGCTAAACGAGACACAATTGAATCGTGAAAAAATTAATGAAATCAAGACAGCGAGATTACCTTGCGGGATAGAGATCGTGATCGTGATAGTGATTGAGATTGAGATCGAGACCTGGAATTTGTAGCAGCTTTGGTGACATCATAGTCAGACTCAGAGGGGCCAGATTGATCCTCGTCACAAGGCATGTATTCGTCATCATCGTCTTCCTCCGCAACTTTGGCACGAGGACTCTTGGCCACCCCAATGAGTCCGAGTGCTTTCGTTCTCTCTCTGTTCTGACGGATGCGCCGCAGCCTTTGTTTCTCATATTCGGTCGTCGTCCCTCCTCCGCCATCTACATTGTCTTTTATTGCAGCCTTTGATTCTGATTCTTCATCAACATCCTCGCCTGAATCCGACTCCCCGCTGCGTCCACGATGGGAGTCGAAGACATCCTCTGCACCGGCCATTTCTCTTCACTCTCCCTCTCGCACCTCCCTCTCCGCTCTACACTCTACACCAAAATTTACGATTGTGACTCTAGGGTTTTCATTGACGTCACTTGTGGATTTATCGAATTAAACCGTTCGCGTGGATATATTTCGGTGCGATTGAAGAAATTCAATTTTAATGGAATTATCACCATCACATATGAGAGCTGATCCATAACATGTTCTCGGTGGAAAGGATTATTCAGTCAATAATATCGCACTGTTGGTAAGATAGACGGATAAGATTCAAACAATTTTTTATTTTATTTTTTTTGTGACGAGGGTGTCCGGACTAGCTCGCGCGTATCTCGACTAATCCCCTCGACACTGACAAGACGCCCCCACCAGCATCGGATAAACCTTTGACCGAAGTCAACGGGCGCAACCAACATGGATTTTGAGGCTAGTGGGATTCGAACCCACTAGCGTGACCAACATGGATAAGATTCAAACAATTTTCATTACATCTGGTGTAAAGAATAACGGATTACCGTTATTTTTTATCCAGAAGGCTAAAAAAGGGTGAATTACGATCGTGAGCTTGAATTAAAATAGAGTCTCCTCCGTTGTATTTAACCCCGGTAAGATCCCGTCATTCTTTATCGTGGATGTCTGGAATGAACAAATGAAGTTGTGACACATGTGTATTCATCCGTTGAAATTTATAGCGGATGCATGGCTTTAATTGATCAAAACTCCACGCGTATCAATATTTCACATGTTTCAGTTCTCGAATTGATATTCAAACAATTATATTTGTCCGCGCGTTGACCTGCTGAAAAAAGCAAAAAAGAAGAAGAAATATTTGGTCTTCATCCGGACAGTTCATAATGTTTTCAGTTTGTTTTTACTTCACAAAAATTCTATATGGAGTCATATTTTGTTTACGAATTCGAAGATGAAGAAGTCGTGACTTTCTATAATCCGATCTAAAATGATGAAAACGAGAATTCAGAGCCCTTTAAAGGAAAAACGTTCAACACATTGCAAGAAGATGAGACATGTTAATATCAAGACTAGTAGGAAACACACATGTTCAGAAGATTTATGTTCTTAGATGTTCACTTGTCGATTGACGAGGAAATCAATTGAAAGCAGCAAGCTACAGGTGGAGGAAAAAAAAAAAATCTTAAAACGAGATCGTATACAACGTACGGGTTGTAAAGTTAGAATGTTCGTTGTCCATCATCCGACGGAAGACATTTGGGTCGTTACAAGGTATGAAGGTGGTCATAATCATCCTCTGGTTTCTCTTAACAAAGTGAATCTTATGTCCACAAGAGAGAACATCACTCCAGTTGCGAGATCTTTGATATCTCTTAAGGACGAATGGGGAATCGAGACTAATAGAATGACGAACGTGCCTTCGGCGTAGGCCGAGGCATCACAAATATCGGGTTTTCTAAGAGAGATATCCGTAATGAGCTTCGAGATTTGAGAAATATTCGAGATGATAGTATTGGGGATGCACAGTCTGCAGTAAACTATTTGAAGAAGCTCAACGATGATGGAACGGGCAACTTTTTATGTCGCTACAAGACCGACTCGGAGAACAGAATCGAAACAATTGTTTGGGTTGACTCCCGATCTCGGATAGCTTACAAATGTTTTGGAGATGCAGTTGCGTTTGATACCATATTTCGAACGAACAAGTACTCTATGCCTTTCGTGCCGTTCACCGGAGTGAATCATCATTATCATTCGGTCCTGTTCGGTTTTGCACTTTTGAGAGACGAAAGCGAAGAAACCTTCGAATAGGTGTTTAGTACTTGGTTGAAAGCAATGAAGAACAAAGCTCCCAAGACATTCATCACGGATCAAGATAGAGCGATGGGCAATGCAATCGCTCGGGTTTTTCCAGACACTCGTCATGCATTGTGCTCTTGCCACATCAGTTCAAAATATCCAGAGAAGTTGCATCAAGTTTATTCGTCATCCGGACAAGTTTAAACGGGATTTTCAGGTTTGTGTGATGAAATCACTAGCAATTGAGGAGTTCGAAGCACGATGACGACAGCTGTTGATCGACTATGGGTTGATGGACAATGAATGGTTACATTCTCTGTACATGGTGAAGGAAAAATGGATTTCGGCATATTCAAAATATTTTTTTGCTGTCGGGATGAGCACCACTTCGAGGAGGTATGAATCATTTTTTCAATCAATATGGTAACAGCTCGACGACTATGAAGGATTTTATAGTGAGATCTCAAGAAGCATTGGAGAAACAGTATTCTCGAAAAAGGAAGACAGATTACGAAACTACCTACAAGAGTCGTACTATGATTTTGCATTCACCTTTAAAAGTTCACGGTGTATGGGTGTACACGAAGGAGATCTTTCGTAGATTTCAGATCGAGTTTCAAAAGGCAAATCAGTTTGTGTTGTTGAAAGAGTCAACGTCTGAAGATGTCGACGTGTATAAGATGACCAACGCCTTTGATCCTCGGGTACAATGAAGGGCGTATAAATTGGCTCATCACATGAAGGTTCACGTCATCCCTTGTACTTGTTTGATGTTCTAGCATTCGGGTATGATTTGTTGGCACATGTTACGGTTTCTTGATATCAATTGCAAGATCGAGATTCCCGAATACCTCATCCTTGGTCGTTGGAGGAAATATGGAAATAGGATCGATGACCAGAGTATCCATGTGTCACAAGATGAGGTTGATTATTTTTCATCACAGACAATGAGGTACAACCATCTATGTCAATTGTTTCAGGGTTTGACAATGCAGGCATCTTGTTCGAAACAGGGTTACAACTATGTTTTGGAATTAGTAAAAAGGGAAAAGATTAGTATTTTCAAGTTTGCCCCTGATCCCGATGAAAAAGATGAAGGCACTCTAGAAGACCAAGGGCATACGGTCTATGAAGAGTCGGACAATGTAGCAGATGTGGATGATGTGACCTTGGATCCGGTTGTATCTCAAACAAAAGGTCTCAAGAAGGAAACACGCATCAAACGTGGGATTGAACCAATGCACGGTGCTAAGAAATTTATAAAGTATTCATTGTGTAAATGTTACACGGATCACGATAGGAGAAATCATGACAAAGTTATGGCACAAAGATCATCCGACGTACCGAAAGAAGATGAATAACCTAATCGTGTTATGAATAACCGTTGTAGATGATTGTATCGTTGTAATGTTGGACATCGTTTTAATGTTGGATGATTGTAGTTGAATAATGGATTTGTTTTTTTTTTTTTTGTTTTTTAAATAAAAATAAACTTTGCCTATTACGAAACCCTAACCCTTATATCAAACCCTAACCCTTGAGAAACCATAAACCCTTATCAAAACCTAACCCCTTAACCAGCTTCGTGCCAAAAAATGATGGTTCACGTCCATCCATTGTACTTTTTCACGGAGGATGCATTGGGAACTCCAAAAGCTGCAATGTGACCTCGTGAAACGAAATTTCAGGATAGTATTAAAAAAAAGCATCCGCTAAACTTTACAGCGGAAGGACCTCTTCCGTGGAACTTAACAGCGGATGCATCCATTGAAAAGTTCTACAGATGCTGTATTAAACACACTCCAAAATGCTTGACTGTTCGCCATCTTTCGATTCAAACTCTCAAAACTCTCAACTGTGCGATTCAGTTTGAAAAGTTGAGCATGGGGGACTGCAGTTTTGCCGCATCTATTCAGGTCATTGCATTTTGCCTCGCACAAGACTTGCATTTCTGTTTTGAGATGCTTGACATTGTTGCAGGTAAAAATACTTTTACGTTCTTAGGTGATTAAAAATCTCTTATTTGATTGAAAACGTCTTAAATTCTCTTATTCGTACCAGGTGTAGTTGTACGAGCTTATTTCCATCGACGATCTATTCCACTTTGTAAAACCAAGAATGATTTGGCCCAGGTCAAGCAATGGCGGATCAAGAAGATCGTCAAGAAGGATGGAGAGAACACGCCAAGGAGGCAGTCTCCTAGGAAAAACCCGCATCACCATCTTGTTTTTTATCGTGGGGAGTTTGATAGGATGCAGGTATATACTTAAAAATTTTTTTATCACCAAATACTATCTGATTGTTATTTTACATCGATAAATAAAACCGAATGGTCTCTTTATGTAATGCAGAACACTGAGTTCACTTGGAGGGCATATGCGCAGTTTGATAATATGTTTGAAGAGGACATCTTCATGGTTGTCAATGTCGTAGCTGGGATGGCTTATACATGGGCCGATCGTGGAGTACCAGATGCCGGATAGAGTCATGAAGTAATTTTTTGGATGCTTCCAAAACATTTTAAGCCCTCCTTTGGATATGAGGGCACTGAGACAGCCGCTCCACACGGATCCGAGAGATAAGTTTAGGCAAGTAGATGCAGAGACACTAAGATCCGACCACTTAATTCTTTGGGACGCTTGACAGACGTCAATAGATGCTGTTGTTACTTTTGTGGCCGAGATCTTATCGATCGAGGATTATTTTTCATGGTATAGACACATCACTCGATTGCGTATTCATCCTCAAAACCCCAACCCCGGACCAGTATACGAGTCTCGTTCCTTATTTGATCAGTACTTGGCACTTTCCATTATAAGTATAGTTTTATAAAAAAATTTCTTTAATCAAATTGATTACTCTATTTTTAAATGTTGTTTGATTTATACTGAATAATTTTAATATAATTTCAGATTACGAGCCATCGACATTTCGTTGACAGCATTACGGATGCAAAGGTCGCCCTTCCTGACCATATCGCGGCTCCACTTCCATCGATGGATGCGCAGTACGAGACTTTTATGGTCTCAGTTCTTTAGAGGAAGAGAAAGGATGCAGGACATGATGATGTTGTCCAGAGCATCCCTCGTACGGAGAATTTTCCTACCCAGAGCCAGCTCATATCTGTCGCAGTGCCAAAGCATTCATCTCACAGTCAGCCTTTCGGGAGCGATGAGCCTATTCTCTAGATCAATCCCACGGCCACTATAGATTGGTCATACAAGGCTGAGTATCTGATTCCCCAGCCGCCTATGTTATTCCCTGAGGGTCCCCTGCTTTCATTTGTTACCGAGTGCCTTGCCCCGACAACATCCCTAGAAGAGCTCCCAATAATTTCTCCAGCCCCTTCTCCCACTACTCCTACAGTTGTTGACTTTGTACCAGTATATCGTGGGTGTAAGGGCCATCTAATGAAGAAGATAGCTCCCACAAAGCTGGCAAGGGTAATGCTAGACATATTCTATGTCATATCGTCGACTGATTCTAATTTTGTAGTTACTTTGGACTAAAAGTAGAGGACTTTATGACTTGACGTGGCGTGCATTGAAATCACTTGTTCCTGGTCAGTGGTTATTTGATGAGGTGAGTGACGCATATGCTAAGCTGATGGACTCGATGCCTTCTTGCCAAAGAAATGGGGTTTATATTGTGAGTTGCCTATTTGCGCAAATGTGCTCAAGGGATTTAGGCAATTGGTTTGCATAGAAGGAGCGGAAAATTCCATACCGCTCCTCGAGGTCCCTAAAGATATAAACGCCATTCGATCTGGTCATTTCACATATGTGAGAAACGAAGGTCAAATTTCTATCCATCGAGCTTCACTTGTGATGATTCCGATGCGCATTAACTTACATTTCATCTTGTACGTGTTTAATCTGGGTAAATGGACTATGCATCTTCTTGATCCTATGTATGAGAATACAGATTGCATCACGATAGCGGAGATGTATAGCGTACAGACCAAATATGTGATGCGTTTCTACATGGAATGACCTTCTTTCATTGGTTTTACCTTTCCTTCGCTAATTTGGCTCGTTTTGTGGTATGTATACGGATACTTTGCACATCTTCTTCGATCATTGTATCCCGACAAGTTCAAGAAAAATCAAGCTCCCAAGTTGTTTGTCGTCATGAAACGGCCCAAGCAAACTAACCACAATGATTACAGGGTGTATGTATTGAAGCATATGGATTACATCATGCAAATGATCAAAATGGCGGATTCAACATGGACCATCGATGATGTCGATAATTGTAGCTATAGGATTGCTTATGAGTTATTAGCTTGTAAAACTCAAGAGATGCCTCGACAATAAGGACAATCATCAAATGCTTAGATGTTGATTTGTATGATGAATGTTTGGATGATTCTATAATGAATGTTGGTTGTTTTTGGCTTAGTTGCTGTTTGCATCATTTTTTTTTTTTGGGTTTGTTGTTTAGTTCAGTCCGTAAATGTATTCAGGGAGATTGAGAACAATACAGAATAACAGTTTTCTATTCCATAAATGCATCCGCTGTAAAGTACCCCGGATGGCTTATTCCTGGACAGACCCTCCGCTATAAAGTACCTCGGAAAGCCGTATAACAGACATAACCGACACCCATTTGTTTTTTTTTTTTTTTTTTCAAAATTAGGTCCATCCGGTGTAATTTACAATGAAGGAATAAATTGATAATTTTATCTTATGTGCTATCTATTATAATTTTCCACGTTTTTCGTGGTTCTTTTTCACGGATGGGGTTGAGTTTGGTTTTAATCTAGCCGTCCATTTGGACAGCTCGTATTTGTTAGCTGCCTAACCTTAGGCAGCCACCGTTGTCCATGGATCAGCTCCCTTACATATATATACTTATTTTTTCCTAATTTACTTCCATCATATTTATTTTCTTTGAAATCCAAAATTGAAATCAAAATCGAATTTTAAATAAAAACTGAAAAATCAAAAACTGAATTATCGAAAATCGAATTTATCGTAGCGAATTTGACTTTTCGGTTCTATAAATCAATTTTGGGTATGTTTCCTCACCCCTACATATATGTTGTCCTCCATCGTCTTTTCCATTTTTTTTCCTCTCATCTTGGAGTCTACTCGTAGTAAGTTGTGTATTTATTTTTTTAAAAAATAGTGCTGGTGGAGGTTGAATTCGAGCCACATGAGCCACATGAGACTTAACTCATCTACTTGTTACACTGCTCAACCCGACGCGAGATCGTTTACAAACAAGCCGAGCTAGACTCACCACAGACTTGTTAAAAAGCTTGGCTTGTTTCTCTCGTACAAACGAGCTCTTTAAGTTCATAAAGGTTTGTTAAGCTTTTTTTTTTTTTTTACCAATCAATTCATTATCATAATTTATATACTAATTCATTCTTATAAACAAATGAAGGAAATTTATATCCTCCTGTATCTAATAAAATAAGGCAACATATTTCAAATCAAATTGCACATACAAAATAATACATTTCCAAAACAGTGCATTCGAAGTTTGAACAGTGTTTCCCAAATAATACATCCCCAAGACTACGTGTCCGAACAGTACGTCCAGTCTCATCATCCTTGGCATTATCATCGTCTCCCTCACCTACTCCTCACCCACCGCCACCCTTCCTATCCCCAAGAACTCTCTTAGATCACCCACCCCGAGCCTCTCGTCTCCGTCCATGTCCATCACTCTGAATGCCTCCTCTCCATCACACCACTGATCAAACCTCCAACATTGTTCTCACTTTGACTACTTATTCTTTGGCTGTCCTTGTTGAGAATCACATGTTGAAAGTACTACGACGATTACAACAAATAGCCTTGAGG
>JAOVYX010004612.1:0-10103 GCA_035668315.1 Drosera spatulata
TCTGCTCTCTTCTCTGCTTTGTTCAAATAGCTAGCTGGATTGTATCGTTGCACATGATTCTGTATATATTCAAATTGTGAAGCCTTGTAGAAGAACATTAGTTTATTTAGTGTGGGAAGTTTATTTGTCTGATAAAGATCATAGAAATTGAAATAAAAAGTTTTCTAAGAATAATCTATTTTCTGAAAGCGTACTTTGTCAACTCTCAGGGCATGGTTCTTGCAAAGATATGTATATCTGCAACACTACTGAAAAATACTATTAGATTAGATTTCTAAGCTGAAAATTTGCTGGTTATTTCCTGGAAAATGCTATTTCCTGCTACCAGTCAAGTTTCTGAACCAAGTGACCAAATTCAATATACGAGTAGTATTCTAGAAAGTCCCCTAGCAGGTTTTGCAGCCAATTGTCTTCTACTACTATTTATCATAGAAAAAGAAGTGAATAGTTTTGTGTTCCGGGCCATCTGAACGGACTACTAAGCTTTAGTCAGCAATGTGAATATACCGCACGTTCTTACTTAACGGAAATAAACCATGTCGTGCAAGAATACAGTGTAGACGTCAAAGTATGATGACCTTATGTAACAAGAAAACTGAATAGAAGAGGAGCAGCAAGTGGAATCTGAACAATATGAACGAAACTTGTTTAATTTGTGGTGAATAAACTCAACTGTACAAAAGGAAATTTAAAGGAAAAATATCCATAACAAACTCCTACACTTCCTCTACTACTAACCAGTAAAACTAACAGCTAGAAACAAACTCCCATCAAAGTCACCTGTTACGAATTCGACGCGAATTCAACCCGAGAATCTTATAGATCTAAATGCCACAATCAAGCAACGATCAACACAAATAAAAAATAAAGCAACTAACATGTAAGATTTAACGTGGAAAAAACCCGATCGTCGGGAGAAAAAACCCCACAAGAAATAATCCACTAAGCGAATCACACGATTACAACAATCGTCTCTCTCTATCTCTCTATCTCTCTTGTGTTTTGCTCAAATCCTAGAGAGAGCCTCTCACAATTTCTATGATAACCCTCTTGAGATCGATTACAACTAAATCTGATACAAGGATATTTATAGACACATAAATAGAAAGATATAAACACAATCTCGGACCATAATTGGACCGATCTCGCATCGATCCAAAAACAATCGTCCCCGTGTCAACAGACCTACGCCCGGACGTAATGCAAAACTTCCTGGTTGCCTGCTAGACGAGCTTACTCGCGCCCGGACATGGCACAAACCTGCGGTCGGGCGCTTTGTATGTTTTCCTGCGTCTGTCTTCTCGTTGAACTTCTCTGTTCTCCTAACTCCTTCACGACGATTTTAACAATCTCCAACTCGTCGTAAGGAGTTTCAGAATACCAGTTTGAGCTTTCCGAAACACCTAGATTGAGTGACCACCTCGTACCCCTCTCGAGCACAACTTTGCATCCTATTTCCTGTGATAAGGACGCTCTACCACACTCTTCATTATTAGGATTTGAGATCTCAAAAGCATGGCTCACCATCTTTGCTTCCTCTTTGCCACCTACTTGTACCGATCATTCATCCTAGATGATGCTCTACGACCAATACTCTCTATCATTAGCTAATCTTTGACACTCGCATCTGTCGCGTTACCTGAGCACCTCATAGATTGCACCTCTCGTGCTCTACGCCTCAGACGTAATCTAGACTCCGCAACCTTTGCTCCACCAAATCTGATAGCTTCTCAATATAACTTATCTGCATCAACCACAGCTTCTTTGCTTCCCTATCTATTTAGATTTCCATCCCAAGGATCCTTTTAACAGCACTAAGATCCTTCATGTCGAACTCCTTGCTCAACTTCTTTTTTAACCTGACAATATGCTTCTTTTTCTTCGCGGCTATCAACATGTCATCCGCATAGATACTTAATAGCACAATAGAACCATCCCCACAAACTGAACAGTAAACACAAGGATAATACTCACAACGGGAATATCCATGTGTTATCATGAAACCATCGAATCGCTTATACCACTGCTTAGGAGGCTGCTTCAGGCCGTACAACGATCTCCTCAACTTGCACACCCAGTTTTCTTTACCTGGTTCCACGAACCCTTCTGGCTACTACATATAGATGGTCTCTTCTAGGTACCCATGAAGAAAAGTAGTCTTCACATCAAGCTGCTCTAACTCCATATCATAAGCTACTACCAATGTAAGAAGTAACTTGATCAACGTGTGCTTCACCACTGTAGAGAAGATCTCGTTTTAGTCAATACCCTCTTTCTGAGAGTATCCCTTAACCACCAAACGAGCCTTGTATTTCTATCCCTTCTTAACTCTAAACACCCACTTGCATCCAACCGGCTTCGACCCCTTTGAAAGTTTCACTTACTCCCAAGGCTTATTCTTTCTAAGTGACTCCATCTCTTGTACCATAACCACCATCCATTTATCGCAATCAATGCAACCAATGGCCTCCTTGTAACTACTAGGATCACCATCGCCTAAAACCATAGCTACTAGGCTCGATAGGACACAAAAAATACGACCATGTGAATGCAGATAAGTAGGTAATCAAGAAAAGAAGTTGAAGTTTTATCTTCCAAATAATTTTTTCTAAGTACCTTAGTACTTAAGGATGGCTATTTGCCTTTTTTGGTCCGTAGTAAGAAGTATGGATGAGTGATCTGTAAGGATTGGCATTGAAGGAGCATTATTTCCTTTCTTTTCCAAATGGTTTTTGTCTACGACCTCCAGAGTTTCATATGATTTAGGCCTGAAAAGTGCAGAAATGTAATGGCAGTAGCTTCCATGCCACTTTTCGCCTGGTTGAATTCGTACTAAATCATTAGAAGGGAACACTAATTAATTCCTATGAATTAGTTCCCGGTTCCATTTTGATCCACAGACAAAAACATCTTAATAGGTTCTTAAGGAAGGCTGTTCATTGATTTTATGCCGGGATACTGTTAAGTCTCATTGGTTCCTTTTTCTAACATCAAAGGAACCTTAATTAACTCCAGAAGATGTTGCTCTTGTTCTCTTTGTCGATAAAAATTTCCCATGCAAGGTACTGTTGTCTTGATAGATGGATATAGTAGTATTGCTCTACAGAATCTACTTTTGTGGTATCGATTACCTATGTTAGTCTCTTTATTTTATACAAAGTTCGCAAACGTTTTTTGTTCTTGGTTGTTCATTTGAAGCCTTAAATTTAGAATGATGCTAAAAAATGTTAAAACTATATTTAAGATTAGCAAGTGCTTGGATGCTTAAGGGTTCCGGATCTTTTGAAGAGTGATCAATTTGAAAAGGTGAAACTCAGACTTGACCATTATCTAATCATGTGCAAAATTATAACGTGCAAGATTAGCAACGATCAACACGAACAAGAAATAAAACAACAACGTGCAAGATTTAACGTGTGAAAAACCCAATCCCAGGGAGAAAATCCCCCCACAAAGAAACAATCCACTAATCGAATCACACGATTATAACGATCGTTTCTCTCAACCCACTTAATCTCACCTTGTGTTCGCTCAAACCCTAGAGAAAAGTCTCTCACGATCTCTATGACAACCCACTTTAGATTTATATCAACTAAATCTGATAAAGGGCTATTTATAGACTCAAAAAATAAGAAGGTATGAACATAATCTCGGACCAAAACTGAATCGATCTCGCATCGATCCAAAACAATCGACCCCCTGTCAAAAGACCCGCGCCCGGGCATAATATAAAATTTCTTGTTTGCCTACTAGAAAAGCCAGCCCGCGCCCGGGCGCTGTAATAATTTTCCACCGCCTCGTTTTCGTCGAACTACTTTGTCCTTCTAACTTCTTCACGGCGATTTCAACAATCTCCACCTCGTCGTTAGCAGTTTCAAAACATCAGTTTGAGCATTTTGAAACACCCTGTTTCCTGTGGAAGGGGCGGTCCACCACATTTTTTACTATTGGGAATTTGAGATCTCAAAGATGAGGCTCACCACATTTGCTTCCGCCTTCGGCACCCATTTGTACCGACCAGTCATCCTAGATGATGCTCTATCACCTTTAGTCCTCTCTGTTATCAACTGATCTTTGGTACCTGCACCTCTCATGCAACTTGAGGCCTTCACAGCCCCCACCTCTTGTGCTCTACGCCTCACATGTAATCTGAAACTTCGCAACGTTGGCTCCTCGATAACTTAAGGGAATTACATTGTCTGTACGCGAACCCCCCGAGGCGGTGCCACCTGAACCATCCCTTAGCATCTTGACACTTTAACGTTGGCTTCCATCTCGATTCTTATACGACTCTCCTCAAAGCACTGTTTCCTCAAGCGCGTTCATCACAACTGTGTTCCTAATCAACCTAAACTAGGTGTCAATCTTCTGAGCCTTCATCATGACCATGGCGCCTCTACATATCCTCATCACTCCAACCTTCATGGATATCCTACAGCACTTGGAATCTAATGCACCAACTGAGATCAGATTTTTTTTTCACATTAGAAACAAATCTGATACCTTCCAAAGTATGAACAATCCCATCAACCATCTTGATCTTGACTGTACCTATTCCAAGGATCTTGTATATCTTACCATTACCCATCCGTATGACACCTTCAATACTAGGTACAAGCTCATGAAAAATCTCTCTACTCTGGTAAACATGAAAAGAACATCGTGAATCAACAAAGCAATCAAAATCGATACCTTTTCCTACCGTAGAACCTTTTTGGAGATCTGATTAATCTGAGATCACGTAGAGTTACCCATCTTCACTATCGCGGTTCCCTTATGCTACATTCGTAGAACTTGGCTTTCTCCCTCTATTCTTGTTTTCCGGACACTTCATCGGATAATGTCCCAACTTATGGCATTCATAGCACTCCACTTAAGTCTTGTCTTTTATCCTCCTATTGGACTTGGAACTCGCTACTAAGCCTACTCCATCATTGAATGGAATTGGGTTCAACTTACTCGCATCAAGCACCGCAAAAATCACATCCTTAATCTTCAAATTGTCTCTCTCTACAAGTAAGATTGTCTTAGTGTCAGCATAGGAATTAGGAAGCGACTTCAATGGGATCAATGCTTGATCTTCCGGATCTACCGTCACTTCTAAACTAGTTAACTGAGTCACCAACCTGTATAACTTTGCTATACGATTGTTCAAATCTGCTCCTTCCTTCATCTTCAGATCAAAAAGTTCTATCTTCAAGAACAGCTTATTTGACAACGATTTAAACATGCAGATTGATTCTAGTTTATCCCATAACACCTAAGGAGAGATCTAAGTCAAAACCTGGTATTTCATATTTGGAGTGAGACTCAAGCGAGTCGTAGTTTCCGCCTTCTCTTCCATCTTTTCCCAATCTTCTTCCTTCATGTCAACGGCCTTTTCGCCTTTAAGTGCCTTCGATAGTCCCTGTTGGACTAAGATATCCTTGATCGTACTCTATCAGATGCTGAAGTTTATCTTCCCATCGAACGGCTAGATCTCGAACGTCATTGTATTCACCATCTTCTTGTCTACATAACACACCAACTTCGAAAAGCTTCAATCTTTACCAAAGATTCGATCTTTATCGTAAAGATCCAATCTTTCCCTTCAAAGATCTAAACTTTTCCTTGCGTGACGCAACCTAGAACTATGATACCATTTGTTATGAATTCGACCAGAATTCAACCCGTGAATCTGATGGATCCGAATACCACAATCAAGCAAGTATCAATAGGAACAAGAAACAAAGCAACAAAACGTAAGATTCAACGTGGGGAAAACCTAATCGCTGGGAGAAAAAATCCCGCAAAGAAATAATCTACTAATCGAATCACACGATTACAAAGATCATTTTTCTTAACTCACTTAATCTCACCTTGTGTTTTGCTCAAATCCTAGAGAAAAGTCTATCATGATCTCTATGACAACGTTCTTGAGATTACTATCAACTAAATTTGATACAGGGTTATTTATAGACTCATAAAATATGAACACAATCTCCGATCAAAACTGAACCGATCTCGCATCGATACAAAACAATCTGCCCCCTGTCAAAAGACCTACACCCGAACGCAATATAAATTTCCTAGTTGGCTGCTAGGTGAGCCAGCCCGCGCCTAGGAGCTTTAATACTTTTCCTGCGCCTCATGTCCATCGAAATCCTTTGCCTCCTAACTCTTTCACGATGATTTCAACAAATATGTTCGATTTTTCGGACATCATGGGCACTTGTCCAGACATGAAACGATTTGTTTAGTTAACAAGGAGCAGACTGAAGTACTAGAAGAGGATATGTATTTATTTCTACTTTGTTGAAGGTTTTTCACCTTAGTAAAACTGAAAAATTCTTGTGAAGGACATCACTTAGTGTGAATCTCGAGGCCCAGTCATGTGATTATCTGGTTCTTATAAAAAGTCTTTCCTCTGGTCCAATTTTGGGGTTCACAAGTAATTTTTCTCGATTAGATGAAATGTAACGGTTAAGTATTCTTTTACCATGAACAAATTGTTATTCTACCTTTGCTAACATCATTCAGCAACCAAGGCTGGTTTCTTGCTTCAGATGCATCTTGGATAGAATCGCCGAGTACGAATGGTATGGTGGTACTAGTTTCTTCATGCCCGGCGACAGCATTCTCTGACAAGTCCCATCTAGAAGCACGACTTGTGTGATATGTGCGGAAAGGTTAGTCCATACAATTCATCAGGGACTAAGATATCTCATTTTGTAGGCTCTTTTGTGGGAGAAGGTTGTGAAACTTCTCATTTCGTGATTATTTACAATGGTCTCGATGCTACCCCGATTGTAAAGGAGCTGGATTTCGCGCCAAGTGGTTGGAAGAACCGAAGATCCCCAAGGAATAGCAGATCAAATCTTATTCACACTCCTCGACAGCTGCTATGTGGGGGTTTGTAACTTTTGACATCAAATTTTTGTATATATTCTCCTGTATGACTTGGAGAATCGTTTTCAATTAAAGTGAAAATGTTAAGAACGTGTCTATTAATTATAAACACAAACAACAACGAGTGCGCAAAATTATGCTGAGAGCTATATAACAACAGTAATATTCAAACCGGACGATACACATAGTACAAAAGGATGGCGAATCAAGTCTGCTCCATGAAATGACATTCATCACATGAAACGCTCAATGAGTAGCAAAACAACAGGAAATGTTCAAATTCAAACCAAACTGAACATCTTAGACTTGATCCACCAGCATAACGAGATTAAATTCAACTTCAACAATCACTTGATCATCCATCTTGAAACCCTTGTCTTTATTATGGAGATCACTCAGTGAAAGGAGGTGTAGAGCGCCACTGCTATTATATTCTTTTGTGTACCAGCCACTTACTGCAAGAAGTACAAATAACATGTAAAGAACTTCCCTAACTTAAGAAGCTTATGTGATATCCGTACCAAATAGAACTCTTCTTTACAATTTCATACTCAGTTTATCTGTTTCATTCTTAACCTTTTTCTTACCATAGAATATATATCTATTTTGTTTACGATGGCAAAGAAACGAAGTTAGATTGTAATTGTCTCTTACTAGAATCTTCCTCATGTTCTTCACCTAGCTGATTGATGACGCGCACTGTTGTATCCACGTATAACTTCTTGCCAAATACCAAATACCAAATTAATTTAAGCTTGTCATAATCCAAATACAATTGTTATGCTGAGAGCTATATAACAACAGTAATATTCAAACCGGACGACACACATAGTACAAAAGGAAGGTGAATCAAGTCTGCTCCATGAAATGGCATTCATCACATGAAACGCTCAATGAGTAGCAAAACAATAGGAAATGCTCAAATTCAAACCAAGCTGAACATCGATCTTAGACTTGATCCACCAGCATAACGAGATTAAATTCAACTTCAACAATCACTTGATCATCCATCTTGAAACCCTTGTCTTTATTATGGAGATCACTCAGTGAAAGGAGGTGTAGAGCGCCACTGCTATTATATTCTTTTGTGTACCAGCCACTTACTGCAAGAAGTACAAATAACATGTAAAGAACTTCCCTAACTTAAGAATGCGATCTCTTCTCTTTGGTAGGTCTCGTATATAAGAGAACGCTTGCTTTTAGGAGTGATCTTTCCCTCTTTCTTAAAGAAGAAATTGATAGAGGCAATCTTTCTCTTGTCCCAGTGGCGAGAGTTTCACGTCTTGATTGATGTAGTTGCAATAAGTTTTCTTTTTTCATCGAGATTTATGTGATATCCGTACCAAATAGAACTCTTCTTTACAATTTCATACTCAGTTCATCTGTTTCATTCTTAACCTTTTTCTTACCATAGAATATATATCTTTTTTGTTTACGATGGCAAAGAAACGAAGTTAGATTGTAATTGTCTCTTACTAGGATGTCCCTTATGTTCTTCACCTAGCTGATTGATGACGCGCACTGTTGTATCCACGTATAACTTCTTGCCACCGGTTAGATCAGAAAAATCCAGGAGACCCAGGAAAAGCGCGAGGCTTTCCCTCTTTCCTGCTCCCCAACCTCGTGGATATATCTCTAATTCCCTGTGGAACAGTAACAAGGCGAGGAAGAAAATGGCATAAGTTGTGTTTCTGCATGAATTACTGACTACATACCAGGTATGCTCTTCCATGTCGAAATCATCAGAGCATTCGCCATCTGTAATCTTGGAGAACTTGTTCATCGTCCATGTAAAATTGTCACTCGTACGTGCATTTAAAGTGGACAAACGTCCAGTAGAAGTTGGTATGATATCTGCGACAAAGACTTCGACTCCAAACTAGCACAGATCAGTTTTCGATATGATGCCATTGGATGGACGAATGAAATCACGAAGAAGGAGTGCTTGTGAAATTCCGTTCGTCATCCATGTTGCGTCCTAGGACCGGAACTTATATTGTTAGCCTAGGACTGAGACTTATACATATACATAAGCAATGGAAAAGTGAAGGATAATGGTTATATGAATGTGTCGGATTAATAACCTATATTACGCACTCATAAAATAAACACCAAATACCGATGTATTAATTGAGCATCATAACAAATCAAATCGCACCCTTACAAATGTGTTTTACCACTCAAGAATTACAACGCACTTTAAATTGGACACTCCTTATTTAGAAGACTCATGACACTTGACCACTATGTGCTTTTCTTCTTGCTTGACACACATACTAAGTTATGAACTGGCACTATTTATGGAGCCTAAGGACAACCTTAGAAATCTTTTAATGCCTGGCCTTATCTTGTATAACTTGCTGTTACTGGTAATACAAGGTCTTGCAAGATTTTTGTGGCCCTAACCTCATACAAGAACACACAACATTAGGTAGAGTCTATTGCCAATCAAGAAGCAATGATATAGTAGGAGTTGAAGATGTTATTAGCTGTCAACAGAATAGAATAGTAGAACTTACCTTGTATGGTTATATACTTAGATCCTTCATAATCAAAGATGAAGAATATGATAATAGCATTCACAGTCCACCCAATCCCACGGGGCTTGCTGATCAGTTTTAAGTACAGAGAAATATGATCCTCTTCGCCAATGTTCGTGTTTCCGTGAGGATAGATAACTAATACCCTGAATAAATGAAAAAAAATTAGATTTGAAACAACTCATGTGTTCAGGTATAATCCATGATGGTTGTCTATGTTACATGCCATGTGTTGATGGTGACTTAAACTCACCGCCTTTGACCAGCCGCCACCGCCTTTGACCAGCCGCCGCCACCACTAGCCGCCGCCGCCTTTGTCCTCATCTAGCCGCAGCCGTCTTCGTCTTTATCAGACGAAGAAATTTGCACGCCTCTTCTTCCTGATTTGAGAGGCTTATAAAAAGGAGAAGAGGATTGATACAGAGAAGAATGAGAGAGCCAAAATCCAACGAGAAGAGAAACTGGAGAGGAGAGGAAGAAGGGCTGCAAGAGAGCCGGGAGGTGGTGAAGAGAGAAATTGGAAAGGAGGTCTGCAGAGGAAAGCATTTGGGAAAGTGGGGAAGAAATAAAAAAAAAGTTACTATTCATATATACCCATAAAATATATTGAGGGTTTAAGGGATTTATTTTAGAGATTATTATCTCTATCCCTTATTGTGAGATTCTCAATATTTT
>JAOVYX010004613.1:0-10103 GCA_035668315.1 Drosera spatulata
CTCTGAAAATTCGATATCCTGGAGTAAGAGAAGAAATATTGACAAAGCAAAATAGAGATACATAAGAACCAGCAACCCACATTAGAAAAGAGGATGCGAGGCAATTAAGCAACCATGACACTGTAAATAGATTGGAAAAGGAAAACAGAGCAGGATCATCAGAGGGGATAAATCACCTATTTGCTGTTTCTCTCACGAGTTTTGACCTGTGATGAAAATATCTTTGAAAGAAGATAGAAAATGCAACTCTAATCCTTCCACGAGAATATTCAAACTCACGATTCCAATATCTAAAGTCTAAAACATGGAGAGACAATCAGAACTTGAACTTTTGAGATAAGTTTTCAATCCTATTGCCATTAGTCAAGGAAAAAGAACGAGTTTATTCCAAATAATGTCCAAATGTCACTTCTCAACGTTATTCCCATATTAGCAAATTTTCTAGCAGTATCTTATTATTCTTTCACAGAACAGACCTAAGCCTCATCTTGACATCATCCCCCAGTTGGGAGTATTATTCGGATTTTCCCACCAGTAAGCATGCATATGAATCAACATGCAAGAATCAAATGATCTACAACTTTTTGAGGCAACAAGAAAGAAAAATAATCTATATACCAGCCTCAAAAAAGAAAAATAATCTTATACACCATCTGATAAATAAAACAGGACATAAAATTTTGCATTAATGTATAAAATCAGAGCGTTACCTTAGTATGGCAGCAACCATTTTCATTTAGATAGATACGTACTAGATAAACCCACAACTGTAACCTAGCATGTAGTATCCATAAGATACTAAAGTCCAGAAGCAACGAATACGAACTCTCAATCTTTCTATGGTATCACTGAATTGGAACATTCAACTAGGAATCATGTCCCAGGACAAAGTGTTATTCTCCTTATCGGCAGAGAATCGTCTTAATATTCACATAATATTTGAATTAATAAAAAGATAAAAAAGAAAAAAGCATAGAACCATGGAAGAACATTCATCTAACTGCTTTATATGACATAAATCTTGATACTCTCCCCTCAATTAATTATATAAAAAAGTGACAGTTGGATCTAACATTACTAGCAATAAATATTTAAACTAACGTTTTGACAAGGATTCTCTATATTCTTGCCAGAATCACGTTGATATTTACTCTCTCTATCTCAAAAGAATTACAACCGATTGACCTGACATGATTATTTATGTGTGTGTTGATTTTTATTGTAAAGATTAATTTGGTCTTTGACTTGTGTGAATAAGAGGAGTGATAAAAAAAAGGAGGAAAAATAATGAGATAAATTCATGTGATATAAAGTAAAAAATAGGGATGCTTTGATATTTTTGTAGGAAAAAAATTTTCAAATAGGATAATGTAGTAATTTATTTGAAATATCCCAATTTAATAAGTGTTGTAATTCTTTTGGGACGGAGGAAGTACTTCAAAACCCATAAACAGAAAACTTCTGAGAAGAATGGAAAGGGGAAGCAGAAGTCCTAGTTGATAGTTGCCACCAGCCTTGTAAGAAAATGGCTCTCTCTTCCCCCCATGGGTCATCACCTTCTATAAAAAGGAGCCCACATACAAAGTTCACAGCACTGTGCCACTAGTTTCCCTCCCATTCTTTCCCTCCTAGATTAAAAACTACGAGATGAAACAAGAGGGCGAGAAAAGGTTTGCTCTGCTACTAGCAGCTAAGGACTCGGACTACGTGAAGAAGGTTTATGGAGGGTACTTCAATGTGTTTGTGGGGGCATTCGGGGATCCGGGAGAGAGATGGGATTTGTACAGGGTTGTCGAAGGAGACTTTCCGGACCTCGGTCACCTAGACGACTATGATGGCTTTGTGGTGAGTGGGAGTCCCTATGATGCATATGGGAATGATTATTGGATCCTCCAGCTATGTCTTCTCCTCCAAACTCTTGACGGCATGCACAAGAAAGTACTTGGGATATGCTTTGGACATCAGGTACATATTACAAAAGTTCTAAGATTGGTTGCTGCCTTATGCCACTTGGAAGCAAGATCAACAAGAATTTTTATGTTCCTGTATGTTAGATAGTAGTCACACTCCAAGTAATTTAGTTTAGCATTCGGCATTCTATTGGATGGTTACAGTCACACATAGGAGTAATACCACCATACATATGCGCACTTAGGAATAGATTAACACGCTTATAGAGTAATCATGATTGGCAGGTATTGTGCAGAGCATTGGGTGGCAAGGTGGGAAAAGCTCTCTCCGGATGGGTCATTGGCCTAAGGGAGATTACCCTAGTGAAAGAACTGCTACCCGCCAACATCCTGCTAGAAGATGCAGATGAAATCCCTCATTCACTTTCCCTGATCGAATGCCATCAAGATGAGGTGCCTCTCCTCTTATCACACAATTGTTACTCGAGTATGATGAAACTTTTACTGAATAGCGCCTTGCATGGTCATATTGCAAAAAACTAATGTTCTTCACATGAAATCTTTTGGGCAGGTGTGGGAAGTCCCAACAGGTGCAGAAGTGCTTGCATTTTCGGACAAAACGGGGATCGAGATGTTTATCATCTCAGATCACATCTTGGGAATTCAGGGCCATCCTGAATACACCAAGGACATCCTCTACAATCTAATTGATCGCCTAGTCAGCAACAATTCCATCGAGGTAATCAAACTATTTTAATTTCATAAATCAAACAGCAACTGCAGAAGAAGAGCTGGAAAGAAACTAGTAGTGTGTTGCAAATCATCACTTACTTGACCTTGAGGTTTTTCCCAGTTCGTAGCTCACAGGTTTGTCCTGCTATGTACAGCTAAGTTTTGCTGAGGAAGCAAAATTATCACTGGAGAACTCTGAACCAGATCGCAAGTATTGGGAATGTATCTGCAAAAGCTTTCTCAAGGGAAGATTGATAGATCATGCAACAATGAAAATAGCTTCTATATGTTGTTCCAAACAGCAATAATAGGAAATTCAGTCTTCACACTGCATAATTGGGTGGACTACGTCGATAGAATATCGTTCTCTGATTATCCATGTTCCTTGTAAAACAGCATAGTCCGTCAGTAGGTTCATGATGACCTTTACTGTTTCCCCTTTACACAGTTATCTGCATCTAATAAAATGTTAAGTACACAGGGAACTAAGACGAACACTAGAATGGCTAAACATTTCCTGACCCATCTTTTAAATGCGGGTGTCATCCCGTATCTCTCAACTTTCGTGCTTGGATACTCTGGGAAATCTTTACCTTTGTCCTACTAGTCATGAAATCTCAGATTCACTATCAGGTTGAGAGTAATTGTTATTCCTCCGCAATTATTTTCCTTTATGTAATCTAACACGCCACCTAAAAAAAGAATCTATGCCTTAGTAAGTGTTGAGAATAATCTACTTGTATTCCAACAAGAGAAGAACATGACAATTGGTGGAAAGAATTTGAAGATGCTGGCTCATGAATAGGCACAAAAAGAAAGAAAAAAAGAAAAAAAGAAAAAAAGAAAAAAAGAAAAAAGGAAACGAAAAAGAAGCTAGATTCCAAGAGTAATCAACTTGGTTTCCATATTACCACAGACGATTCTCCAACACGATCCACAAAAGATTCTGTAAACACCAATATTCTAAGCAGAGTTTTCATCAACTCTAAAATTAGAAACGGAAAATCATGAAAAGTACCAAAGGAAAAGAAGAGTAGGCGATATAACCTTCCTATCTCCACTCCAGTAATTGCAGAATGAGCAACTACAACGAATCTTCAACTGCGAAAATATTGCTCTTATTCAGATTGAGCATCACATAGTCAGAAACTCAAACCTTCAAAAACCACAAAAATTCAAAAAATTCACTCAAAATGGTGAAGCTGGGAAATGTGACGTGCGAATGAAAGCGAACTAGTTCACGCTTTCATTAGAAGAGTCACACCCTCAAGAATCCAAGAAGAAACAAAAAGATGTTTAAGAATTTCATCGTAGTTTATCCAACAGCACCTCTTCTCGCTCTTTCATCTTCAACAATTCAAAATTCAAATGATTACAAAGGTGAAAGAATGTATATGCTATTTCTGTAGAGAGCTTGCATCTAATTTGGAGTAGTTCTAAACATGAGCATATCAATCAAGACCACACTAGTGTACAACATGAACTAGAATGACTAGGTGCTACTTCACTCTTAGTTCATCAATGCAGGGAGAGAAGGATCTCTTGCGCTTTGAACCCCAGGTAAGATTCAGTAAAACATTCTTCCTTTTCATCCCAAGGTACCCTTGACAATTCACAGCACCACAATGGCACTTCACTTCAGGTCCGAATTGCACAAATCTACAATTGCAAAAGGAAAATGTTATCAGAGCTTACGTCAATCAATCAAGGTCAAAAAGATGATACAGCATACTCTCAGTCTTCTTCGGAAGGGAGAAATTATTAAGCACGTTGTCAATTTGGCCTACATTATCACCACAACATGAGAGTGAAGCTGATGCCAAGATCGAGATGTCCACGCTATAATAGTTTGGTTTTAGACCGCTAGAAACAATGCAGGGCAGTTTGCATCTCTCCACCTTGGCTTTTGAAAATGCCCCACTTACAGAATATTAATTTCCTTGTCTGCACTAGATTATAGATACGCCTTGTAAATCAATATTATAATAAATGAATTAGAAAGGTATAAAACTAATCCCATCAAAAGCTGCTTCAAACACCGTGCTTCCACTAATCTCAGATCTTCATGTCCTTGCTCAAACCTCACTAAAATCATAAACTATTCTGAAGCTAAGGCGACAAAAGAATTGCAATGTAAAGCCAATAGGATGTTGAGCTAATAACAGTTTACCTGTAATCGTAGGTTAGAGGTTCCCCAACTTTTATTGCTCTAGCAATAAATATGCCCACACGTATCTCTCCTTCTACTTGCCTTTCAGAAGTAAAGAAAAATGAACATGACTACCAGATCATATGAAAAGTGGCAGCAATTGCAAAGAGTTGGATGAGGCAATTATAGCAAGATAACAGCGGCAGCTTGGAGCTGGAAAATGCAGATTAAGTAGATGGCAGTATTTCCCTTAACTTGAACAGGAACAAAAAAAAAAAATGTTCTAGAGTTCAGACATGTGAATATCATGAGATGACAATATAAGAATAAGAACAAACTGATTAACTTGCCACTTCTCCAATTTGCAGTTGGGATCACAGCTATGGTTTAGGAAGCGAGATGCATTTCCCTTGTAAGTTGCATCAATTGTGAAATTCTTCCCAATTTCACATAAATAGAAGTTGTTCACTCCCTTGTACTTCATGTCCCAAAACCTTCGCTCACATAAAGCATCATCAATGACTAACAAAAGATAAGATGGATAGGGATAAGCTTAGATGAGAAATGACAGCAGCATAAAACCAGGATTTCATAGTTAACTAACAAAACAAGAAGCAGCTCACCACATTCCTCATTCCTGAAGCTCTATTAACTCCAAATGGATGCTCAGAGACACCGACGACAAAACAGTAGCATATCTACAACCCAGAATGACGTTACACATAATTATCACATCAACGTTCCATCATAAGATAGTAATATGACACAAGACAAAAATCAAGTAAAAGGTAATACAGGGTATTATTTATTGGTCCCTTTTTACATTTTATATACGGTGAGTCAAAGAATAAGATGAACCGCAACTGAAAAACGCAAACCATGACTCCACCAGCCAAAATGAATGGATAAGCTGCAATAAATAATCTACCTTTTCAATGCCACACCGCCATGCAGAATAAGCGTGAACTCACACTTGGGGACCTAGTGATCTCATCGGGCAGACTATAACCATCACTAAATTCGATAAAAAATGGATCACTCAAGTACCTCCATAGAAAATGCAGAATAGGTCTTTTCTTATTTAAGGGGACCCCAAAAATATGTTTAGTAGGAGATAAATCTACCTTAGAAGAAGGGAAGACCAATGATTTAAGTAGTTTGAAGGACATGATGCCATTAGAATAAATGAGGTCCTTCCATAAAAGAGGTTGTAACCTATGATGCACCGATACATCCTGAAAGAGGACGTATGCGTGTCCGACATATGTCTGTGTCGGATATCTGAAAGAGGACGTATGCGTGTCCGACATATGTCGGTGTCGGTGTCCGACACAGGGCATGCCTCCAACACATCTTTGACCTTTGACATGTACCGAAGACAAGAAACGTCGAGTTTGTAAATTTTCCTGGGGGACACACGAGGTACACTCTAGGACCATTCTCGGATCACGACGAAAAAACAGAAAGAGTTTAAATAATTTTAAAAAATAAGTAAGATAATAAAGCATAAGATAGATAATAAACAAATTAAAAATTCTATATATTTTACTTGCGCTAATTTCACATCGGTTTTCTAACTTCTCAAAACAAATTTAGTGTATTGATATTTCGTAATATTTTATGTTGGACGTTATGATACCAAAGATATATTATTAAACTAACATGTTTTTTAAGCTACAGTTAACTAATACTCTCTTTGTTTCATTCAAATTGCAACATTTCCTTATTTATCAATCTTTTTCATATAAAAAAACCAAACTACCCCTACTTTATATCACATCAACCCACCCACCACCAGCTCTTTTTCTTCTTTTCCTCACCCCTTTATCTCACACACTCACACGAACAAAATTGTCATTTCTTATTAATTCAACACATATAAATTATCGTGTCGGGTTAAACTGTTACAATTTGAATAGGACAGAGGGAGTAATATATAGGTAACATGTTTTTTTTATAATATATATAGGTAAAAAAAAATTTAAGCTACATTTAAACTCATCGGGGACACGTGAGTGACACTTCGGGAACACTCCACGGACACTCGGGGACACAACAAAAGAACAAAGAAAGTTTAAATTGTTTTAAATAAAGAATAAGCAAGTTAATAAAGCATATGATAAGTAACATGTTTTTTAAGGTACTTTTAAACTCCTCAGGAACACATGAGTAACACTTCGGGAACACATAACCCATCGGGAACACGTGAGTAACACTTCAGGGACACTTCGAAGACACTCCACGGACACTTCGGGAACACAACAAAAAACAGAGAAAGTTTAAATTGTTTTAAATAAAGAATAAACAAAATAATAAAACAATTGATATGTAATAAACAAGTTAAAAATTTTATATATTTTACTCGCGATAGTTTCACATCGTTTTTCTAGCTTCTCGAAACAATTTTAATGTATTGATGTTTCGTAATATTTTATGTTGGACATTGTGATACCAAAGATGTATTATTTTTTACTCTGTCTCATGAAAAATACAGCATTTGCCTAATTTGCGTGCCTCATAGAGAATACAACACTTTCATATTTGAATTTTTTTTTCTATAAAACTATCAAGATACCCCTATTTTTTACTTCATATCACATCAATTCATCCCATTATTATTTTTTTCCTACATTACTTTTTCTCACTCCTCTCTCCACACAACCCCAAGGGCATATAAATCCTTACCTATAAATTTAACACACATAAATTCACGTGTCAAGTCAAACCGTTGCATTTTTCGTGGGATTGAGGGGGTATAATATATATGTAACATGTTTTTTATGCTATATTTAATTTAGATATATATATATATGTGTGTGTGTGTGTATGTATACATTATATACGTACACTCGTTGCATCCGTATCCTTGATTTTCAAGAAATGTCAAATTCACGTGTCGTGTCATACCCGAATCAGATACACGTACCCTTATCAGTGCGATATAGGTTGTAACTGTAGTCACTAGAGGACGATATCATCTATGGCTTTAGTTTAGACATCAGAAGCATCATAAGACCCACAATTAGTTTCTAATGCCTTGACAGATGAAATTCAGGATTTGAACTTCAAACACTCGTATCAACATGATTTTTTTTTTCCCTTGAAGTTCAGCAAACCAGAAGCAGTTATACAGTTAAGAAAGAGAGAGAGTGAAACTGTCAGATGCGATCTACCTTCATCGACATATTCAATAATAAAGTCGCCCTTGTTAATGGATTCAGCAGCCTCGGCTCCCCAGCCACATAGTTCAGTCTAGAACAAAAGCAAGTGCAACATTGTCATCAAGAGCAGGGGAAAATCTATCGGCTAACATGAACAGTATACAATTCATCATTTACTCTAGACAAAGAGTTATCATGTCAAACGACGAGTTCTTTGTTATTTGAGATGGAGTCATAACTTGACAATTATTATCTGCTTCCCCTTACTAAATGGCCGATTTGTGCAGGTTTCAGCACAGCGGCAATTCCTTGAGCAGCTGATACATTGAACCCTAATGGATTCGCAACAAATCATAGGCAAGTTGCATTAAGGGGTTGAATGCAGAAAAAGAAGTAAAGCGAAAACAGTCAGATCTAAAAGAACCATAATTGTGAAACCAGCTACTGAAGCTTCTGCAAGAAAATGAACTTATTCTTTAGATATAAACAGAATCTTCAAGTGAAAGAGTTGCAGCACAGACCGTAAAACCAAAACAAGGCGAATCAATACTAGTTGCTTCAAACACCTTCAAACCCAATTTAAGGAACCGCAAATCGAGATCAAATCCTGCCTTAGCATAATTCTACATTCCAGGGTACTAATCCAAGTGATCAGAAGTCAGATAGAAGGAAGTAACATCTTGGAATATCATTTATGAGCAAACCGGAAAAGAAATTTACCCAAGAAAAGCAAGCAGGAAGAATAGGAAAATTAAAGAAGAAATTTAATCATTTCAGCATTTACCAAAAACAAAGTAAAATGCAAATATGTACAGGGAAATAGTCAATTCTTACCTGCAAACACAATCCTCTTCACATGTTGAACTGCATGCTGAACATCCATTATCCACATAAGCAGTGTCACACTTTTTCTTCACTAGATACACATCTATCCTCAGTTAAGACCGAAATAGATGAAGATTGTCTAGTCTTAGTTATTGCCAATAATGTCATTAAACAGGACAATTGGGTTTACTTCATCATAGCTCTGAATAGAAAAGTCTATGCCCTCACAGAAAGATGGGTTCTTTCCACAAGAGGCCAAAAATCTAGAAATTAATGCTAAGATCTTAAACCAGCAAATATCCATTGAAAGTTATATAAGTTAAGCACAACCAAGGGAAAGAGCTGCTCTGGTGGTTAGAGGAAAAAACGATACTACGTCTAACACGGACAAAGGGAGGCATCTGCAATTCAGGATTTCCACTGGCCTTCAATGATGAGTCTATCTTGAACTCTTCAAGCACATAGGGCAAGGGCAAGTTGTCGAAAATTTCCTAGCAACGGAAGCATTAGCTAATTACAAATCTCATAGTGCGATAAATATGGCCATTCAGTTATGTTCACAATATATATATAATTCCATGCAAAAAAATAACGTTGAAAAAATCCAACAGATCAAGACATCATTTAAATGAATCAATTACTATCTAATTTTATTATCTTGTAGATCTAGAATATGATATTGAATTGGCTCTGATAAAAGCATATGCAAAATCGCTGAACCAGAATCCAAGCTGAAACATTAGCATAAAAAATAGATGCTAAAATACGACATGATATTTCACCACATATGAGGAATGACACTGCACTCATATGCTACCACCATAAAAGATGTAAATCTACTGTACAAATACAATGAAATTGCAAAGTAACTTCTTACCTCAATTTTGCGATTCTTTTCATCACTCTTCAACATCGAGTCTACTGTGAATTCCTCCTCCATACATGGAAGAGACAACAACAACAACAACAACAACAAATCAAACCTTTATCCCATCAAGTGGGGTCGGCTACATGAATACGACGACGCCACAAGTCGTCATATTCATTTTGAGAGATCCAACGAGACTTTTTACGCGTTGACTGTCAACTATTTAATGCACAACCCTCACCATTTTATCCGGACTTAAGACTGGTTAGGGACGGGATAAAAATCCCCAACCTAAATAGGTTTCCTTAAATATTTCCTTAAAAATCCCCAACCATGGAAGAGGCAAGCGTGAAAATATTTCCTTAAATTCAAGTACCGCACAAGTTAGATATCTTGATAAAAACGAATAAGCCTCTTAACCCATGAATAACTATAATGAACACATGATTCTATTTAGA
>JAOVYX010004614.1:0-37974 GCA_035668315.1 Drosera spatulata
TTGCTGGCAGTTTCTTGGCAGTACTGCCACCACCTTTCTTGTTTTTCCTGGTGACCTGTTCCCAGTCACCATCCTCAGAACCCCCCAGGTTGATGTCTGCAAAACTTTTTGAGACATGCTCGAACCCTGGGCCTGACGCTTTTCCTTTTGACATCTCTTTCTTCAAACTCGGTCCTGTTCAAACATTTTTTTCAGATTGGATAATCCAAGTTGGAACACAACAAAAAGCAAGAGCTGCAAAGCAACATTATAAACTTCGAACCCTTACAAAGCCAAGAATGAACTGAAATTCATTCAAGAATAAGAAAGTCTATTAGCACAATCACTTCAACACGAAATCTCCAGATCTGGACGACCAAGATTGCACAGGTGACCAAGACTGCATAGGTGATACATTATGAATATTTAACTGCACAACTATCTTGAATCAATGGCTATCCATTACCATCACCTCAAGGACACCACAACAACGCTGTTAAAAATAAGTGCTGAAATCACTACACGCATATAGAGGCACAAAAATTTACCATCAAGTTATGTAGTGTGACAAATATAATCCAGCAGCTACATAATACACTTTTCACCATCAAGTTATATAAAAACTAACCCCAGTACATCTGAGGTAAATCAATAGGTAGATCATAGATGCCAGTTAGAATCATGACAATAACACAAACATCATGAAACACAGACGGAGAGTTAACAAGGGAACAATGAACATCCAAAACAGATGATGTTCAGAAAAGGGTCAGGACCAGTATCACAAGCTAAATAAAAGCTAGTACACATGCTGAATTGAACCTCAGAATCCCAACACATCATGAACCCAAGTTCCAACTAGCACTCTGCTAGCTACACTTGGCAGAGTTTTGATAGAATCATGAGACATCAAACTTAACTCTTTAACCTTACAGAAATCAAACAGCTACAATCCCCCACACGAGCTTGGTGAAAATCATAACTCATGACATCCGCAAACAAGAAATAAACACAGAGAGAGAACAAAGGGAAACAAAACCTAAGATAAAGGTTACCAGAAACTGCTCCGGTTCTCAGAGAAACTAATACTCATACCACGCCTGTCCAACAACACTTTTTCAAGGGTATGATACAACATTCAGACATCAAATGCCTCATCTACTCATAAATCAAACAGCTTGAACTTTCCCACATCACCTTCGAGACAATCAGAACTCATAGCATCAACAAACAGTAAAACAACACACCCAGAAATCAAAGAGAAAACAGAACATAACAGGAAATCGCTCCCCGGTGTAACCAATATGCAACTCATCGCATTATAGGCACCAAGAACCCTTACACCCCGATAAACATGAAACCCACGCCCAAAACCCAGCCCTAAAAACAGGGAAATCGCAAATATCACCAGCCAACAATTCCACATCATACAAAGATCAGTTCACCTACAAAATCCCAACTCCCAAACCCTATACACAAAAAATAAAGCACCACATTGCCGTACACGAAACCACCAAAACCCTAAATCAAACCAAAAACGAAACCACCAACTCCACACGAACAACCAATCACCGATCTCTGTCTCTCTCCCTTCCAACACCAAACAACCACCGAATCAGATCAATGAGATCGAGTCTCACACGTCGAGATTAAAACCAGATCGAGATTAATCGAGTAAACAGAAGGCAGATAAGAGAAAGAGAGAGTACCGACGCGGTGAAGGACAATGAGAGAGAGGACGGCGATCGATCGGCGATCCGCGATCGGCGGCGTCTGAGGGAGGAGACGCCGGAGATTGGTGGCGGCGTTGGCGGAGAGTGGTGGTGGCGGTTTTGATGAGTGATCGGAGTGGAGAGTGATGAGAGTGAGATGAGACAGAATGGGAAAAAAAATGAGATGGTGGAGTGATGAATGGAGTGGGATGGTACGGATGAGCGGACTTGAACAGTGTTATTCAATTCAATGGACATACTGATGGATAGAGTTTGCTTCCTTTCGGTTTCTGATGATTTTGACTCTTTTTGGGAATGACGGAGTCTACTCTACCGTGGTAAAAATGGGAGAAGCGAGTGATGCGTAAATTGTAAGACCGATATCTCGATGTAGTCCGTTGGTGTCATTTATTTTACATCATTTTAATTTTATACGTATATGAATATAAATTTTGACTTATATATAACAACGATCAAACTTAATTATTTATAAATTTGTCGTGAAATGTTAAGGGTTGTGTAATTTATGTGATTCAACCTTAAGACGATCAGATATGATTTGATATGAAAACAATATTTATAAAATAATATAAAATATGTATATATTACTCTTTCCGTTCTATTATAATTGTAACATTTATTTTATGAACGTAAATTTAGATTTATCTTCTTCCTCTTTCAATTTCAATTCTCAATCAGATAATCTTTTTCTCTCCATCTTTTTTAATTCCTAACCACATAATACTTTATAAAAATGAAAACATTACAAATATTTTAGGACGAATCAAAATGACAAGACGATATAATTATTTTAAAATAAAGATATATAAAATATATAGATCGGAGGGAGTAATTCTCAGAAACCCATGTTTATATGTTTCATGTGTGTGTTTTGTTTTGAATTGGTAATTTTATCAGATGCTCATGTAACCAATTTTATCATGTCGTGCTTTTATAAAGCTGTCGGCATTTCACACGAGGTCATTGTCGGTCACTTATTCATTAAAATTATGAAATACTAGTGATCAAGGAATGGTGATCAGCAAAAATATAGGGAATAATGATGGCTGAATGATGGTTTTTTTTTGTCAAAGAAGGATGGTTTTTGTTGGATCGATAAAGATACTAATATTCCCTCCCTTCTATCTAAATTACGACAGATCGTTATATATAAATTATAAAGTTTTTATATATGGTAAGTTTTGAATAACTAAAAGATTTAATATTCTTATTTTATGTTACATCATTTTTTATTATACTATTTTTTCACTTAATTTATCCATCATAAAACCCACTCATAAGAACAAAATAACAAAAAAAACACCAAGTCAATATTTTTTTAATAATCGTATCAAATTAACTCTTCGTAATTTATCTGGAACGCGAACATTCGGTCTTCCCCATTTTGTGTCATCGACCAACTTTTCCGGATAGACTGTAAAGTATCAATGGTAAAATATCCTAGCCATAAGCCATCAGATTCCTGAAGACAATACTGCTGAACGGAAGTTCTAAAATCACAATATTCAGCAGTCCATTGACGTTGAGATACGAGCAAAACACCAAGACAAGTTTGCGACGAGAGGCCGAACGTGAAGCAACTGCCCTGCCAGCATTCAACAATTCGGATCATGAATTACTAATAACTTAGCAGACAAATGACCATATACTTCCCATGTGAAAAACTTTCTTTATACACCAAACGAATCAAGAAACCCGCAGAAACAAGCTTGCGGAGCAAAAAGACCAAGTTGCTGGTAAAATTACATTACCTGCTACGTCAAATCGCTAATGCTTATTCAAGTAAGAGTGGTAACGAATGTGTACAACAAAAACAAAACTGAAGAGAATAGCAATCAGAAAATCGAGGGAAGTTCTTAACCTATAACAATTTTTACAGGATCGGTACAAATCATGGTGTGATACTGTCTGCAAAAGTTCCCAGGTCCTGACTCCTGACCCTAGATGGATTAGTTAGTTTTCTTGTCATCTATGTTTGCTACTGTCCCGTCCGAGCTGGTCAAGGCTTCGTCTTCATCTTCGCCTCCAAAACCAAACTCGTTCACACGCTTGTGGTCTACAGGGTAGATCCACCTTTGGTAGACATATATCAAAAATATGATATCTGCACCATACAGAAAGAAAAAAAGATTAATCAACCAGGAGGAGTTATGATCTGTCAAAGCTAGTTGAACACTACCAAGCTCCTGTAACGGGAAATACTACTTCACACAAATGTATACCACTCTTATTCCAAGATGTGACTGTTGAGACCCACGTAGGCTAATCAACTTCAGTGGAAATATCATCATCAACTTCCGATTTATTCATAACACAAAGGCTAATCATATCACAGTGAGATCTTCCCCAGTAGAGAGTGATAACTGATAAGGGAAGCCTACAACTTCCTACCAATTGCTTATCAATAATTCATCCTTCCATGGAAACCATAAGACTAACACGACCCAAGTTAAACCGAAAAAGAAAAATCGTAACTTATGCGCCACTATGCAGCACTATCTCTTGAACAAGTCAAGCACTAGAATAACAGCACACGACCTATTCTATTACATTTTCATGTTTCTTAAGAGTTCAGGAATTTCAAAAATCAAACTTAGGAATTCCCACACTTGACCTGGAAAAACCCAAGGTCTTTTTTTTAGGGCAACCAACTACAACCATGGATAAGAGTTTGTCAGATCTTTATATATGGGTCTGATGAATCAGAGTCTAGATTCACAAGGCTGCTTATACCATTAATCAACATCAAGAGATGTTACTCTCCTAAAAAACCACCACCCAAAAAGTCACAAGCAAACAAAAGGAAAATAAGAAAAGCGTAACAAAGGAAAGACAAAAGCCAAGCATCAGAAACTTACCATCACGGAAAACAGAAAGACGATGTAGCGTGGGCATTTTTATCACAAAAGCAAAGAGGTCATCAATTATTGTGTTCAAGAATTTGTATGTCATCTGTCTCCAGGGCAAATGCGCTACAGACTTTAACTTGTAGTTAATGAACAGCTGAGGACACATCATGATAAAGCCTGCGAGTATGATATGAAGTCAAACAAAAATGATTAAGTCAATTAAAGCAGTGATATCTGCAGCGGCAGTGGACAAATACTACCAGAGACAGAATCAGCAGGAGACTATCGATGAGAAAATTTGTAATTTTCTGCCTTTGGCATCTATACTACAAGAACTCTTGAAGGACACCTCCATAAGAAGCCTAAATAATCCCATTAAAATTTTCTGGCCATGGCATCCCAGTTAGAATTTGTAGGGACAAGCAATATCCATGCTAGCATACCGAAAAAAGACAGCAAGTTTGTTCTTTGAACAAAAAAAAGGTGAATTCTTACCAAACATATACACGCACTGGGTCAGCGAAGAAAGAATCCACGAGTACCAGCTCTTGTGGCGTTCGTACATCAGGGAGTAAATCGAAGAACAAATGACAAGGAAGAAGAGGACATAAGACAAATATTTCATGGCGATATCATCATACTCCTTTGTCTTGTTCTTCGTATAAGATTCTCGATCCCGGAACCTTAGCAAGGGAAACCCTTTTGACCAATCAACCTCTATATGCATAGCTTTCCCTATTTTCCAGAACTCGATGCAACATCCAACCCCAGAACTTGCAAGAATCATCCATGAAGTATCATTGTCAAGGAGGTAAAGGAAGATGATCAGCTGAGAAATAAAGCTCACAACCACTGACTTTGCTGACAGTCCTTCCATTGACTTGTTCTTCCTCCAAAATTGAATGTCTGGCATTAGAAAGGATAAAAATAAGCATTTAAAACATACAATAAATAAAGTTATTGGAATTAATAGTTTTAGCATAACAATTTCAGCGACGTCTACAGGAGTGGTGCCAATTCCTAATTTCCCATTTCATCACAAACCAGAAAGACAGTGTACCTTATTGCATTTGCCCCACATCACTCAGGGCCATTTTGATGCAGGAAGTTGTTCATAGAACACAAGATGGGTGGCGAGAACGCAAAAGTAGAATAACATACAATGTACAACATCCACTTACCATTTTTGAAGGCCAAAAAGTCAAAAACAGAATGGAGCATTGAGACAGTCATAGTGATCCCCAAAAGATAGGGATTTCCTTCCAGAAATACTCTCTGCAAAACATGCATACAGAAGGATCAGCAGAAAATCACTCAAAATGCTCCACATGATAAGAGCAAATGACAAACAGGGCAACGACATCAGATTAGCATTTTTCTGACCACAAAGGACAAGAATTAACATCAGCCTCTGATGACAATAAAATCATTCAGGGAGCAATCAACGCTAAACAAGTGTGTCTATGCCGGCAATGCTGTGATTAATAGTAGCATTATCAAACATTGATTGATGACAAAGAACATTCCATTTTTCTTTTCTTCTTCTTCTTTTTCTTTTTTCTCTCACTTTTTATTTTAATTTTTTTTTATAAAAATAGCATTCTACAGTTTTATGCAAAAATGACCACACCTTAAGTTCATCAGCTTCGCCTTCAAGCATGCTCCCATAACTGCGATGAATCTGGAATGATTGATCAATCTGCTCGAATATCTGCCACTTTGTCATGCTTATAGGAGTCACTTCTAGATGCAACGGTAGTTCAGTTACAGTGTCGTTGATCTGTATCAACTTATCTCTAAGTAGCCAGAACTCGTTGAAGGAGATAGTGGGATAGTAATTGCCAGTCTTCGGCTCGATAATCAGGACTGTTAGATCAAGTTCAGGAAACTCGAAACCACAACCAAGTTTCACATCCGGAGGAACTCAAACTGAAAGATCAAAAGACACTTGACTATGTAACACAATATAGTCACTCACACTGCTTTCTCCAAGGGTGGGTAAAATAATTGGACCAAATATGCTTGTATCTGTTAATGTTCTTCAAGGATTCTCTTTCTCCTAATTCTCCAATCATTCTCAGCCTTCTCCTACTCCAACTGTCATCCCCCCTTATCCTCTTCCTTTATTTCAATCACTTTAAATTATAAAGCTTACTAAAATAAGCAGGCATATTCCACCAAAAAAAAAAAATTAAAGGATACACGGAGCAATATTTGGGGGAACAGCGCTTGGATTATACCTGCAAGGTAAATTGAGAACTAATAATTAATTCCAGAATACCATAAATATGTTAACTACAGTCAGAAAAGGACTGCTATGAATAACTTCTTTAAAACAACAACAACAAGACATTGACAATAGCTGCATGAACAAGTGAATTATTTGCCGGGAGAGTTATTTTCCACTCCTCACATAAGTTTAAATGCCCATTACACTCCCCATTCCACTTTTACATACACATGACTCCCCACCTCAATTTAGTATTTCATTTTACTCAATACTACCACACAACCCACACAATTCCTCATTTATTTTGTCCATGTCATTATTCATCCGCCTTCCCCAAATTTCAATTTTGAAGTTTAATTTTGAATTCAACCCCCAAATTCCATTTTCTCGCCTCTAGCTTCTCCACCACTGCATGTCCCTATCTCCATCTCGTCCTCCCCTCCTCTCTGCCTCCTCTCCTCTTGCGTAAAAATTTACAACCACTTAACTACATTCATTTAAAGTTCATCGTACAAGTTCACGAAACCTTAAATTAAAATTAGAATAGGGAAACAAAGACGAATGAAGCAACAAGCAAAACAAGGGGGGATGGAGTAATTGAGGTGTCATCGACCCAAAAAGAAGAGGAAGAAGGGTTCATCAGAGAAGAGGAAGAAGGTCGAAACTGTATTTTCCTTGTTAAAGGACAAGCAATATTTTTTTGAAGACAAATCGAAAGGCCGATTGCTTTTTTGTTTTTGAAAACTTGTAATTGCTTCAAGTTTCAACAACTTGTCTTTATGTTGCTAGAAAATATGAACATTGTGTGTTTTTCCAACTTGCGTTTTTGGAACATACCATTGTGACTATCGCATTGTATAACAAATGTCTTGTAATTCGTTCTTTGTGTACTACCACTTTCAGTTGAAGTACTACAATTTTAGTTTAGATTAATGTGTTTGTTCTTTCGTGTACTATCATACACTGCATATCATCTTTGCATACTGCAGCACATTGTATACTATAATACATTTATATTGATATTATTTTAAGTATGTTGGTTTTATATTGCAAAACCATTTAGAAATAACGGATATAATTTAAAGGAGAAAGTGAATATGGCATGTGGTATGTAAATGGTGATTATTGAGTAAAATGTGAATGGATTTGATGTTGGGGAGTGAAGTATGTTATGAAACTTTTAGAGGAGTGAAGTGTTGGTGAAAGATGATTTAGAGATTTACTCTCAATTTGTCATTATTTACCACATGCATCAGTACTCCTCTTTTTTGGGTAGGGAGTCGTCTTCTTCTTCTTCTTCTTTGTTGGATGAGGAGTCAATTTCAAAGTTCAAAGTCTCGGCCGTAACAGTCGGAATCTTGGTGTATCAATTCGATTTCGGCCATGGCCGAACCAATATTGTCAATTGAGTCAATTGAATTACGCATTTGGTAAATCAAGACATTTATTCTGCTGTCTCGACGATTTATCGTAAAAAATCGATATAACAAAGTTTTCGGCTTAAATAAAAGATGAGACTCAGAAAAAACTCAATGAGATTCTTTGATATGTGAAAAACATAAGAGCAAATGTTTGAATAGAAGAAATAGCAAAAGTTGCAAAACGACAATAATAAATCAAAAAAAATAATGTATACAAATCAAACAACCATGACTTGAACTCTTATAGAGTTGCTTCTACACAAAATGAGAGAAAGACAGTAGTATCATGACAAAAAGAGTTTTTAATATCTAAAACATCAAAAGACAAGCTTTGTAATTCATAAAATCTTCATGTCATCCAAAAACATCAAATGTCCTATAGCCTCATAACGTCATGAGAAAATGCTCAGCATCTCACTGGTGGTTTACCGCACAAAAATGACTAAAAGTATATAAGTTTCTCCATATCTCTTCACATCTCTATTTTGAATACTTTCCTTGTATTGTATTATTTTAAGATGACGACAGTTGTTATGTTGATATCTTAAAATGTCAAATGTATTAGATGTGGTGTGTGACTATTTAACAATGTAAATTTCTTACTAGGTTTATGAAGTATTTTTCATAAATTTTTCGTGACTCTAGCTACTATAATCTTGCGCATCGTCAGAAACCGCGATCGAAATCGATACTGATACAATATTTTCATAACCGAGACGAGACCAAAACCGAGACTTCAAACCATGGTCAGTTTCCTCACTATTTTTTCCAGTTAAGACAAGTGCAGCAAAAGACCCCAATAAGGTACAGCTCTTAAGTCAAGAAAGAATACTGATCACGTTGGATTTGAATTTTTTTTATTAGTTTTAAACAGAACCTCAACCCATAAACTAATACACCTGAGAAAGTCAGCATAGGGCACATGAGAAATTAAAACTTCTCTGGTGCAATATTTAGAACTTGGAAAGGATCAAGTCAGCATAGGGCACTTACCTAGTAAAATCATCCACCAAATTGATGGTTACATTGGGTTTCCAGTACGAAACCCATTGCACCGGTTCATCATCTTTAGGTTCTACTAGCGAGTCTTCCACCACCTAACATTACCAGAGTAAGCTTTGTCAAATATCAGTACAAAAACAAAAAAACTGCTAACTGATGTTGAAACTCAAAAAGGGTAAAGTAAAATGAGAACCCCTCTTCATCATAACAGTTGCTATCTTCCTTCAGTGTCATACAAAACACTGTAGGATACATGTGGGACACAAGTCCAATCGAGAAAATAAGAGAACCATGAAAATGTTTAAACCTCGATTAAGCAAAAAATAATTCAATATCCATGAAATGAAAAACCACCAAAAAAGGAAGAACAGGAGAAGGCCTTTTTATTGTCAAAGTCTCCTTGGCATCATTTTTCGTAGAAAATCCATGCATCTCAAAGTGTACCTCGGGCAATTTTTCAGCCTCGTTATTGTCTTTGGAGTTTCCAAGTAGGCTCTTCTTCTTGTCGGCTTTAGACTTTGGCAAGTATGCCACGACAGCTGAAAGCAAGAACAGTGCACGAAGTTATAATCCATAAATCATAATAGAAATTCAATGCAGTGCTCCGTGCTTGGTTCGTCTGAGAAGAAACAGAGTAAAACTCACGGGTGCTTTTCCCGAAAGCAGCCAGAGGTTGGTATTCAGGATCACTAGGATCTGGAGTATACCCAGAACGTGCAAAATAGACATGCGCATAAAGACTTCCATTGTGCTTCAAGGACTGCATAGAGAAAATAATTTTGAAACGTTATTCTCATAGGATAGAGTTGAATGAAAAGAAGAAAAACACAGAGATCCACAGAGTTGCGAAAGTGAAACAGAAGAAAAGAGCACCTCTGTTGGATGATACGTCAAAGACAACTTTCTGATACTATCTGGTCCCCAAACTGCATATGGTATATTAGTCTCATGCCAAAAGAGGGCCTTCTCGTTGCCAAATTCGTTGAACTTCTCTTGCTCTGTAAGGTATAACCACATATCCTGAACAACAGATGGACAAAGAAAGAAGGTAGAAGCCAATTAAAAATCATACTCACAGGAAGTCGCTTGCCCACGAGTAGAAGAGAAATAAACAAGATGTAAGCTATGTGATATTCAAGGATAGCATCACTCCTAAGATTATATCCCATCTCATTTCATACACTTGAAAATCATGAGTTCTTGTCAGTTCGCGATGAACATCAAAATGGAGTCACACTAAGACAAATATTTGCAGATATTTAAAACTTATTATGCTAGTTTTCCATGTATATGATATATGATGAGCTTTTGCAGGATGAGTAGAAAGTAGCAAAATGTTGGCAAATGCATGTTGAGCAATGAGATGTCTTTGTGCTGCTCAAATCCTCGTTCTCAACTAATTAACATATAAATCCAATGAATCTCATTAAGCCGTATCAAGGGCATTAAGTTGTATCCCATGGTAGAGTCTCCTTGTAAAGAATTAAGAAACCAGAAGAAAATCTAAACCCCAAAGTTCAGATCTTCATTACTTGTACTATTCTGAATTAATCCCTTTGGTTCAGTTTACGCTGACATCATCACGAATTGAAAATACCATGAAATGCTTAATAGAAGCCTCCGAATTCCTAAGCCATTATGTGCAGACAGCCGAAATAAGCACATCCCGTCTTAACCTCTGCAGCACTGTTTCCTACTAGAGTGCACACTTGAAAACCGCCCAAGACATACCATCAACAACCAGAATCATAACTGACAGCTCACAAGTCAGAGCACTCCCTCGATGTAAATTGTAAACAGCACAATCAATCCCAGTCCGCATCACAACACCTATCGCACCTCAAACCTAATAAACATCCTAGTCACAATTCATTCATTGTCGCAACCAAACCGACTCGCGAACCACAATCTCCACTCAATCCCCATAACACAACCCCAAAAACCCTAACAAACACAAAATCACACATAACATAAAACCAATTCAATTACTCATCATATACACAACAACAGACACCAATCAGTCCACTATCACGCACCAGAGGCTCGCCCTTGTGGAACAGATTCGAGATCAGAACCGAAGGGTCGGCGGGCTTCTTGGCCCCAAATAAGAACCTAGAAATGAAGTACCAGAACACGGCTACTCTTATGATTCCCGTTATCGATTGGCCGAATCCTTGTTGTTGCTGTTGTTGTTGCGGTTGTTGTTGTTGTTGCGGTTGTTGTTGGACTTCTCCACCGGCCGCCGGCGCCATGGTTGCGCCCTGGTGGATCTCGGCGGCGGAAATGGGGAGAGAGATATTTTTGGTTGGTCGAAAATCTTTTTCCGATGTGTTTGTGTGTGTGTTTGGGGTGAGATATGCTTTGTGTCGAAAGGGATTCGAGGTTTTGAGGTTCTTGTCCGCTTCTTTTCTTAACTTGGAAGCTTGAACTTGTGAAGTTATGAACCGTTTTGATTGGCGGTGGACTGAATGATGACACGAAAAAATTTTGATCTTTATTTCCTTCCTTGTAAAAAGATTATAACTTTTTAACTCATCATGTGTGATAATAGAATCTTTAATCGGTGTTATGGGACTATCAAATATTGTTTTTTAAAAAAATATCGTAAAACGTTAATAATAATAAATATCATGTATTATAACCGAGTGTCAATAAAAAAATTAAATCATATCGATTAAATGAGTAACGAAACTTCTCAAATTACGTATTGAATAGTATAATAAAAAAAACGTTGCAATAATTATAGGATAGAGATAGTAGATTTTAAATTGGAACCAAAAGGTATTATCTCGAAATTTCAAATTTTAGAAAAAAATCTAATCTGCTGACCAATGAAATAAACGAGAGATCTTTTTCATGAGAGAAACAAAGGTTGCTTTTGGAGATCAGAAAAAGAGATTTGGAGAAAAGAGAGAAAGAGGAACGACTTGGGAAGACAAGGAGAATTCATCGCTGTCAAGATCGAAGACGACGGAAGTTAACTTGACTCAAAGGAGTTTTCTTATCTTCTCAGCTATTATGTATTCGTCATCTCTTATGTTTTTTCTTGATCTTCATCATAAGCTAATTCTATTGTCTAGGATGAAGATGTAGCCATACTTGTAAAGATTTAGTTTTTATTGTCGATGTCAAACTTTCCTTGATTGATATTAGTTGAGTATTCGATATTGTGTTTAATACCTTTATGTGTTTGGTCGTCACATGAGTGTTTTGTGGATCTTAACTAGGAAGAGAAATTAAGGTTTAAACCGTGATATTGAATACCATAAGTTGAATGCGTGATAGGAATATTATATGTATGATCTATATGATTGTTATGTAGTTTGCAAAAAGTATAATGATTTCTTGATTCCTTAGTTTACATAGGAATATGATGAATTAGTTGTTAATAAAATTTTCATATTGGTTTCGGATTTAGGAAACCTTGATTGTCAACCAATTGAATTGAGTGGTTTAAACGAAACGATAAAAGTTGGATCTTGTGTCAAGTATAGGTGAAGTCGGATCCCTAGATTTTTATTTCATTGATCTCATTCTTAAATTTCATTGTTTTATTTTAGTAGTAATAGAACTCATCAATTTATCCATCAATTTAATACCAAACGAGGACTAAATAATTTTGAACATAAGAAAACGAGTCGCTGTTGGGAACGATACTATATTCATAATTGTATTACTTGATATGATTGTGTGCACTTACGTGTTATATTATCAATATCACGTGATTTAATATATTCAACATATACAACATCTAAAGAAGATATTCATTCAAAAAGACATGTTGAGAATTGAAATTCATATTGATTAAGATAAAAATAATTTAAATCAAATATTATTTTTTATAAAATTAAATCAATAATAAACATTGAGATCATTTATATAATCTCGCTGCATAATCAAGATGAAAAACAAACTCACTAGTGGTGTGTATCTTTACAACTCATTAGTGCTCTCCGTGGTGTATATCCTTGACCCAACTCCAGTTGCAGATCAATGACAAAAGCCCTAAAAAAGCTCGCAATCCAACCGTTTGTCCCATTCGATTCCACAGCATTCGAGCAGAATTTCACCTTCTCTTCTTCGGACATTCACCTCCTTTCCTATTTCTTTTTACCAAAACAATCTCCTTTTGACAAATGAAATATATCAGCATCAATTCTCGTTTATGATCATTTGTTGCCATTTTCCCACACCTATAATAATCAGCTCTGTTGGATTTGACCCAGAATCAAGTTCCCTCGTTTGACGGAGTTTGCCACTTGGGCACTTAGGATTGTGCCTGCAAGGTGTTTGTTGAAATTCCCAAGTGAAGATGCGAGCAAAATTCTTTTGACAACGGTGGCTTTTCATGTCTTGGAATCATGAGTTTATAGGTATTTGCAGCCTTGTGCAATCTCATAGAGAAGCTGGTTTTACTGGAGGGAAAAAAATGATGGGTTGTTATTGGTTGACTCTCAGAGGGTTGAAATTGTAGTGTCTGGGTCGAATGGCGTGTTTTGTTGATATTAAACTAGCAGGATTGAAGTTGATGGTAGAAAGGAAGTCATGTTTGATCTGGAAACATGGAGTGGGATCCTCAGGAGTCGTTGTACCGATGGCAAGTACGACGAAGTCGTGTCGCTTTTTATTGAAAATGTTCGACAGCCGTGTGGTTTTAAGCCGGATCACGTTGCTTTTTCGGCTGCTTTGAAGACATGTGCTGCTGTTTCGGCCCTTGGACTTGGAAGGGCTCTTCATGGGTTTGCTGTTAAACTTGGTAGTTCCTCTTGTGTTTATGTCTCGAAGGGACTGCTGAACTTGTATGCTAAGTGTAGGGTGCTTGATGATTGTGAGAACTTGTTTAGTCAAATGCCGAAATGGGATCCTGTTGTTTGGAACACAGTGTTATCTGGGTTGTCTATGTCCCATGCGCATGATTATAATGTGCTGAAATTGTTCAGCGAAATGAATATCAGCGATGTAGTTAAGCCAAGTCCCATCACCATTGCTGTTGTTTTGCCTGTATGTGCACGATTGGGGGATTTGAATGCCGGAAAGGGCATACACTGTTATGCAGTGAACTCTGGGATTGTTTCGGATACCCTGGTGGGAAATGCACTAATTTCTATGTACGCAAAATGCGGGGTGGTGTATGATGGTGCATTTGCTACCTTTTGTGACATGGAGGAGAAAGATGTTGTTTCCTGGAATGCCATGATAGCAGGGTTTCATGAGAATGGTTTGGCTCATGATGCATATATGCTGTTTAGGCACATGCTGCAGGAGCCAAGCAAGCCGAATTATGCCACAGTGGCTACCGTTTTGCCACTTTGTGCTGCTCAAGATAATGAAGCTGCGAAAGTTTTGGGTCGAGAGTTGCATGGTTATGTGGCTAGACGATCAGCACTCCGAGAAAGTACCTTTGTTATAAATTCCCTTGTGAGTTTTTACTTGAGGATTGGCCGAACAGAAGAAGCAGAGATCTTGTTTGACAGTATGTATTCAAGAGATCTGGTATCATGGAATGCCATTATTGCAGGCTATGTGTTTAACAATGACTGGGTTAGAGCACTACAGTTGTTGAGAGAATTGACCTTCCAGTGGAAGGAAAAGCCAGACTGCGTCACTCTCGTGAGCATTCTATCTGCTTGCGCCAACATGCATAATCTGCAGCTTGGAAAGCAGATTCATGGATATGGATATCGGCATCCTGGCCTTTATGATGGTACCGTGATATATAATGCTCTCATAAGCTTATATTCCAAATGTGATGATTTGCGGTCCTCGTTTCATACATTCAAGAGTTCCTCAGAAAAGGACTTGATTTCCTGGAATTCAATTCTTGATTCCTTTGCCAGAAATGGACATGTGTCGCATGTAGACGACCTGTTCCATTGGATGATTGGGGAAGGCCTGAGGCCGGACTCCATTACTTTGCTCACCTTGCTTCAGCTCTACGGTTGTCTTTCTAAGCTAATCAGAGTCAAGGAAGTGCATTGTTATATTCTGAGGTCATGCCACTTTCTGAGCGATACTGAAAGCAGGCTGACAAGCGCTATACTTGAAGCATATAGCAAGTGTGGAAAGATAGACTTTGCATTTAAGATATTTGAGAGTTTACCTGGTAATATCGATCGTGCTACTTACAATCCGACATCAAGATATGCAACTTCTGGGTCACCAACTGGGTATAAAGAAAATAATTCAGAGCTCAAGAAGGATATTGCCACATGGAATTCGATGATTCGTGCTTGTGCGGAAAATGATGTTCCTGATGCCTCAATGGCTTTATTCCATGAAATGCAAGATTTAGGCATGAAACCAGATGGTGAAAGTATCATCAGCATTCTCCCCGTTTGTGCAAGAGCAGCCTCTGTCAACTTCCTGAGACAATGCCATGGTTATGCTGTTAGAGCTTTTCCTCAGGACGCTTATCTAGTTGGAACTCTGATTGATGCTTACTCAAAATGTGGAAGCATTAGATCCGCCTACAATCTTTTTCGGTCAACCTCTCACAAGGATCTAGTAGTGTTTACAGCTATGATATGCGGATACGCAATGCATGGGATGGGAAAAGAAGCGCTTGAGGTTTTCTCTCAGATCCTTGAAGCAGGCATAAGGCCTGACCATGTTGCCATAGCTGCTGTTTTATCTGCTTGTAGTCATTCCGGCCTTGTGGATGAAGGCTTGGAAATATTTAATTCCCTGGACAAGGTCTTCATACCGACAATGGAACAGTATGCTTGCATTGTTGATCTTCTTGCACGACGAGGCCGTGTTAGAGATGCATATTCATTTGTCAAAGAAATGTCTGTCGAAGCGGACTCAAACATATGGGGTACCCTGCTGGGTGCTTGTTGGACTTGCAATGATTTGGAGTTGGGTAAGATTGTAGTGGATCACCTCTCACGTATTGAAGTTAATGATATTGGAAGTTACGTGGCAATGTCGAATCTGCACGCAGCAGATGCTAGATGGGACTGTGTCAAGGAGATGAGGGAACTGATGAAAACTAGGGATCTGAAGAAGCCGGCTGGATGCAGCTGGGTTGAAGTAGACATGGTCAAGCATGTGTTTACATCTGGGAATTCTTCTCATCCTGAAGCAGGAGCAATTTATAGCACGTTGGGTATGTTGGACCGACTAGCTAAACAGACTCTCATTCCTAAGGGAGTAAATCTCAGTGGCTAGATGACTGCTTTCTTTTTCACTCGCTAATGTTGTTTGTCGAGGCTATTATTGATCTTGATAGAGAGTGACAAAATCAGTCCATTCAAGATAGAATGACTTCGTGGCACGAAGCCTACCTCTGTTCGGTGTCTGAAATCCGAAAACCAGTTGCATTATCAGCTGGATGATTCTTGCTTGAAATGTAGATCGGGTACGTTCATCTGATAGCTTCATACTTTACATCGTCTTCTTCCCTGGAGCTTGAATGCTTGTTTGCTCAATCTCATATGTTACTCTTTTGGTTTGGCAGTTGAGGTGCTGTTTCAAATGTTGGTTGTCCTGTTGGACGACCTCTTGGGAAAGTGATGATATGCCAATTACTCGAACTGTTCTTTTCTATTACTGCAAAAGGATGATGCACCGTGCGTGGGCTGCGCTAATCATAGTGTCATATACAGAACCAACTGGAGGTAAATGATTCATGGAAGTGCTTTTGCATTATGGTTGATATTCATCCTTGCCATTTAGAGATCCATGTCCATCTTATCTGTTGATGTCCTTTGGATCACATATGATTTGGTAATAACTATCCAAAGTCACGAATGGGTGAAAATGGGGGAGTATTGAAAAATGACTTGTCAAACTGTTCTTACTTCTTACGTTCAACTAACCCTTACTATGTCTCTGTGTGGTAGTTGTGTTTCTTGGAGGAGGTAAAAATGAAACTTTTATAATCAAGCAATAGGGAGATTCATCTGCATTTTGTTTCATGTGCTGGGACAAACAAGACGTGAAGGAACAACAGCGAACAGGAAATGGAACCCTGTTCTTGGTTAATAAGTAGTATAAAGAGAGGTCATGTTAATATCTACTGGTCTTGAGATCACTATGGTTCTAGCGTTGAGTATCTACGTACTTACGAGCTATCCTGGTGTCACCCATGTCACGGACGAGCTAATTTATGGGGTTTGTTTTGAAAAATTGTCTAGAGTTCTCTATATTTCTCTAAACAATTCTATACTTTTCTAGAGTTGGTTAGAATGCTCTAAACTTTTTTAGACAATTTTAGAGTTCTCTAGTTATGAGTCATTTTAGAGAACTCTATGTAAATATCTTGGAAGAAAAGTCTAGAGGACTCTTTTACATTCTTAGGAGGAGAAGGGTATGGAAGAGTGTAGATGTCAAATTTAGAACTCTTCAAGTACTTGTATATATAGGGGTAAGGCCTTTTGACCAAACTATCCCATCCCATCCATCCCAAGATATCTCATCTCATCTCATTCTTGCAAACATAAAGTATACATTGTAAATCTTTCAAGTGTTCTCAATACAAAGTTTGTTTTCAAGTCCAAAACTTTCTTGCGTTTTCAAATATCGCCTTTGGGTGACGAGTAAGACTGAACTCGAGTGAAGGAGTGAGTAACTTGAGTGTCGCACGGGTAATGAAATTCTATCCCCGTGACAAGTGGTATCAGAGCGAGGTTCGTACGAGAGATGGATTCAAGCATTGTGACCGAGCACGGAGAGGAGATGGCCACCATGAATGTCACCATGCGCAAATGAAGGGGAAAGTCGAAAGATGTTCAAACGGTCATAGAGTCCCGACTCTCGCGGGTGGAAGAGATCGTGGTTAAGATGACGAATAAGTTGGAGGAAGAAGTGCCTAGCAACGATGTTATCGAGGCTCGGGAGGAATACCTCAGGGGTGTGTTGCAAGGTACTCTCAACTTATGCTTGGACACTCTTCGCAAGGAGTTCCGAGCGCAAATGGAGGAGGTACATACGGTGATGGTCACTCTCCAAGAGGAGATGAGGGTTTTAAGGGAAGAAACCTCGCTATGCAAGGAATCAAGCCGACTTCGAGTTTCACTAGCAAGAGTGACTCGAAGAAAGAAGAGCAAAGAGGGTGAAAAAAGAGCACATCCAAGGACGCGGTGAAGTCCATGGGCGAGGTAAAGTGCTTCTTATGCGATGGTCCTCACTTAATTCGGAAGTGTCCGAAGAAGAACGCTCTCACGGTTATGGTTGCTCGGGTAGACGAGGAACCCGTACAAGAGATGGGATCTTTGAAGATTCTTAATGCGATGAAGGCCACGGAGGGGAAGTCTTCATCGAGGATCCTTAATGCGGTGAAGACCACGGAGGAGAAGTTTTCATCGAAAGGGTTGATGTACGTCGATGCGGTGATCGGATCGTACACAACTCATGCTTTGGTTGATACCGGGGCAACTCATAGCCTTGTATCGCAGGGGGAGGCAAAGCAACTTGGATTTCGAGTCGACAAAGGACAAGAAATGCTCAAGACGATGAACTCGAAGGCCGAACCAATCGATGGCGTGGCTCGTGGTGTGCGGCTTTGCATTGGCAATTGGAAGGGATCGGTGGATCTCATGGTCGTTCCCATGGACGACTACCCTTTGGTGTTTGGAATCGACTTCATCGAGGGTATGAAGGCGATACCAATCCCCTTCGCTAATGTCTTACACATAGTGAAGGACGATGGAGTTTGCGTGATTCCGATGATACGACTAGCGAAAAAAACTCAAACAAAGATGGTCGCAACCATGCAAGTCTCTAAGGGGATCAAAAGTGAGGAACCTACTCACTTGAAGGGAGGTGAGATCTCTCACATGGCAAAGGAGGTGTCAAAGAAGATCTCACAAGTCTTGTCGGAGGAATACGGGAAGGAACTCCCACCAAAACGACAAGATGAATGCTCGAAGGCTTCTCGCGACAACTCAGGGAAAAAATCGAGTCATACAACTACGTTGCGACGAGGACGTAGGTGGAGGAGTATGTCACGGGCAAGCTAATTTATGGGGTTCGCTTTGAAGAATTGTCTAGAGTTCTCCATATTTTTCGAGACAATTCTACACTTTTCTAGAATTGGTTAGAATGCTCTAGACTTCTTTAGACAACTCTAAAGTTCTCTAGTTAGGAGTTATTCTAAAAAAACTCTATGTAAATATCTTGGAAGAAGAGTATATAGGATTCTTATACATTTTTAAGAGGAGAAGGGTATGAAAGAGTTTAGATGTCAAGTCTAGAACTCTCCAAGGACTTGTATATATAGGGGTGAGGCCTTTTGACCAAGCCATCCCATCCCATCCATCCCAAGGTATCTTATCTCATCTTATTCTTGTAAACACAAAGCATACATTGTAAAGTTTTCAAATGTTCTCAATACAAAGTTTGTTTTCAAGTCCAAAATTCTCTTGCGTTCTCAAGAATCGTCTTTGGGTGACGAGTAAGGCCGAACTCGAGTGTGAGTAACTTGAGTGTCGCACGAGTAGTGAAATTCTGACCCCGTGACACCCCAGCTTACCTCTAATAACAACACCCTTTGTCTAGCAGTCTAAGTTTTGAGACGAAGTATGTGTCTTGATTTGTTATCATCGATGATTTGATATTGCCATAGCATATACCAGCATATTTAGACACTCAGCCTGTTCGTCAAGCACGGCCATTGTTTCGATTGGTCGGCATAATACGCGGAGATAACCGTCATTGCACTTAGCACGTACTTAAAAGCCTAAGCATGTCACATGCGAAGGTTAGTCACTTGTTACGCACCTCCACCTAACATTTTAAACATTACGCTATTATAGTGTTGGCACATTGAATACTTCTGCCCACGAACCCTTTTCTTCAATTAAGAGGTCACCTATACTGTCAAGTGGTGACCACAATCTCAAGATGCATAAAAAGTCATAGAACTATGCTCTTGATTCACACATGACAAGGTGTATCATTTCTCCTACTCATCATCATAGCTCACCCATGAATTGGATCTGCTATGATTCATTTGAAGTTCAAACTTCAAAAAATTGGGAACAACAAATTGAAGGTACCAAGGCCCACTACGACCCCCCAATCACACCTAACTAGAAGCACACTAGGGGTTGTGTATCCCTTTCATTATTCAATTGAGCCCCCTTTCCCCGTCTAGAATGATTCTAACTTGTGGCCCTACTGTGTGAAACTTGTGCTCGTTCCGGCTCATAATGTTAAAAGAACGTTTGCACTTGAATCGGAAGCTTATGTGGTGTAGCGTTTTTTAGTAATCACATCGAAACATCTCTACTTTTTTAGAGTTAGTGAATTTTATTATAATAACTATCAGATGAGTTGACGAAGCTTATCTGTTATGGACTGTTTAGATTGGAGTTCATTACCAACTATTTCAATGATTTTAAATCCATCCAATAATATTGAAACTCTGATTGAACAATGCTTAGTCGAATTAGTCCTGCATTAATATCCTTTATAGGCTGACGGTGACTCTATATATTCCTAACTTCACAGCACATTCTATCTTCCTTCTCCTCCTTCAAGTGTGGACACCTTTGAAATCCACCTAAAAACACAGCTTGTTTCTAGACACTAGAACAAAGAACATTCAATATCAATGGCTGGTGATGATGATCAATTCAGCTTCCCCATTGTCTCGAACCAAATACCACATTTCATCCAATCTTCCTCTTCCCTGTGGAGGATCTCTTCTAGAGTTTTTAACCACGGAGATGACGATTATGATTATGATATTCGCAGTTTCGCTGATGGAGCTTCTTCGCTGGCTGACGAGGAAATGAGGGTAGGAGATTCGGAGGAGAGGATGGATATGTTGTGGGAAGACTTTAACCTGGAAGAGACCAAGGAAAGAATTAAACTGGCGCAGTTGCACGGCTTCAGCGTGACGAGACGAAATGTAAGCAAGGGGAGGGTGAGCACGAAGAGGGCGTCAAGCGTGGTTACGTTGTTGAAGAAGAAGCTTCATTCTATTCGACGGAAGTCGGATCGGCAATTCGGGCAGTGATTTATGCAGATGATGTAGGTGAAGTGCTGTCTGTGATCAAGTTCAAGAAATGTGCATTCAACTATGGGTATTGCTGTGTTTGTATAGCTGAATGTGAGAGGCTTAACATGGGAGAAAATGATCACCTTATTTGTTGGAGTTGAACGTCAAGAAAGCATCATGGTAGTTTTTGTTTCAAGGTAAGGTCAACGCTTATGAAGACATGGCCGATACATCTTGGCTGCGTCAATGTTATTCTCATCTGATATAGTCCAATAAAGAACTGTGGTCGTTCATGTGTAGACACTACTGGCTTCTTACAATGACATTTTGCTTTATGCTGCGAGAGCATTATGATCGATATTTAGTTGAATGAACAAAAAAAAAAAAACACACGCACCTTGTAATCCATATCACTCATGTGCTATTCTTCCATCGAACAGTACTCCGTATTTTAGAGCAAGAACAATGGGCAAGTCATTTAGGTTATCAAATGCATAATATAACACCAGCATATCAAATATTTATTTCAATGGGTTTGATTTTTGTTGTTAAATTTTGTATTTTACTATTTGACATGTTATATTTAACATGAAAAATGTCTGGTGTATTTTTGCCATATAAACAATTTGATGGGGAAAAACCATTAAAAAAAATTGAAAATTTGATTTGTTAAAGAAAAATCAACAAAGAAGACAACATGTAACATAACATCACTGGAATTAAATAGACAAATTTAAAGATTTTAATCTTATTTATAACCATTTTATAAATATAAATATATAAAAATAACCAATGTCATTGAAGTTCCTCCTAGGAATCCGTTGTTTTATCGTCCTTGTGCTAACCAGTGATCGTAACTAAGTTGGAAAGTACCAGAGCTATCACACAATTAGTAATCCACTACAATTCTTAACCTTACGTTGCCACAAGTCTAAGAGTTGAATACTCCAATCATAAAACGTTTCCATTTTCCACTTTACCACACACGTTGTTCCTTGTTTCACTTCACCAACATCATCGTAAACTCCGAACACCCGCCGCCGCCATCGCCGCCGATGGAATTCGAACCGGTTCGAAAGTACCTGGAGAAGACCCCGAAAGCCGACGAGCCGACGAAAATCGAGTCCCTGCCGGAGCGGTTCTTCGACCCGCTGATCATGCAAGGTGTCCGACCGGTCCTCATCGAACCGGGCCGGGTCCTCTGCTCCTTCCGCGTCCCTCCTCGCCTCCTGGTCAGTACTCACTCATCATCACCAATTAATTTCCATTTCGATTTCGGAGAATCAAACGAAAAATGAAAAGGAAAAGGAAATGGAATGATGGTTTGATGATGTGGTGTGAATTGTGTTGAATTTGGCAGAATACGGCCAATACGCTGCACGGAGGCGCGATCGCCTCGCTGGTGGATTTGGTTGGATCGGCGGCGATTTTCACGGCCGGGGCGCCGTTCACTGGTGTTTCTGTCGAGATCAGTGTGTCTTATCTGGATGGGGCTGTGGTCGATGTGAGTGATTTGGAATTTGTGTGTTGGTGTTGATTTGATTGGATTTGATGATAATCTGGATTGAATGCGGGGAATTTTGGGGAAGTTGCGGCAAGTGATGAGTGGTGTGAAATTGAATCCTGCTCGACCACGGAGGCCATCAAGCAAAAACAATTGCAGCAATTAAACTCTTGACTACGTTGTTTGACTTGCATTTCGAGGAGTTTTGTTTTTGACATGGTTTGAAATGTATATCGAGGAGATTTGTTGTTCTACTAGATAACACAAAATTAAGAACTTCTTTGTTATGGCGAATGATATGGCTTGAATTATCGCTGGTGTGGGAAGCGAGGAGTAGTCGATGGTGTATGGTTCCATTCTGTGGTCTCTGTGTTCTTGCTTGTGCAGCATTGCATCCTTACGATGAAGTGAGATCAAATGTTTTATTAGAAACTAAACTGAGTTTTGCATGATCCTTGTTCTAGTTAATAGCCCTGAATTTGGTCTTGATTGATCGCGTCAAGCATAGTCTTGCCTGTGTGGGTGAAGGTATAAGTTTATGTTGGTGAACGATCCATGTAGCAGGCACATATTTGATTAGAAGGGATTTGAGTTTCATGCCATTGGTGTGGTGCAATGCTGCTTAGTGCAATATGTGATACACTTCAGATGAAAACGTTTACGTTGATGCGTCATGTGCGTAGCTTATAAGAAAATAGAGGTGCTTTTGTCTTTCTGATTGGAGACCTGCTTTGGAATTAAATTCTCTATTGGCTTGCATCTCTGTGATGTGCAACTCTACGTTCTTGCTGTGTTTTGCATATGAAACTCTCACGCTTTGGTTATGTGTAGTTGCACCTGACACTTGAGATTTGCTTAGGATAGTTTTTGCCATTGCTTCATGCTTTGGCTTCTGCATTTTGATTCAGTTGTTCTCAGCTATGGAAGAATACATATTATGATATTTCATCTTCGCCCCGCCTTCTGAACTATATACGGCTATTTCACTGTCTTCTCAGAACAGTGGCCTTCTGACCTGGGCTCAACTTTGTGAACTTTTGATTTCTGCATTCTGGTTACATTAGCGCCCGGCTCTACTTTATATTTTGTACCTTAAACCTTGATTGTCCTGTGGACATGTGAGAAACTGAGGTTTCTTCATGTATTTTCTAAGATAGTTTCATGTGTGCAGGAGGAGATTGAAATCGAAGCAAGGAACCTGCGAGTAGGGAAAGCCGTGGCAGTTGTCAGTGTAGAATTGAGGAAGAAGGATACGGGGAAGATTATAGCTCAAGGGCGTCATACCAAGTACCTGGCTTTAACCAGCAAATTGTAATTTGGGATTGGCTGCCATGGAAGTTGTTCAATTTTAACTGTATATCCGTGGTATTAATGGTATCTTAAGTTCTTACACATGGAGATTCGCATACTTTGTCATAAAACAACTAAACGACAGAGATCATGGGAGTATCATTATAATATCCCAAGGAAATGTTTAAATGGTTTGATAATATTATCTATATCAACAAGGTGCACCTTTCTTTTTGGTAGCCCATCATTTTAGAACTACGCAGTTAAGCGTGCTTAACGCGGAGCAATGCTGGGATGGGTGACCTCCTGGAAGCCAAAACGAACTGAAAGGACTAATGTTGGTTTGTATGATCAGTTGTCAGCCTGACGAACGGTTCTTGATGACGATCCGATAACAAGGATTTGATCGGGATGTTACAATCATCCTCATGGCCTATTTCATTACCAGGAGAGCACATGATTTGTCTGCTGTGCAGTCTGAAATACAAAACGTCCTCAGATATCATGCGTATAATCTCGGCCCAGGTTCATTTTCTTTTCCTACTATTTTTTTCTCAATTAGTGAGGAGCTCCCCACAGCATGATGGCATGTTCCCATCCTTCGAAATAACTGCCCTTATCCGCAAACTGTGATACGATTTTGGCAAATTGTTATGTTCAATGAGCTCAAAATAAAACTAACCATCTGAACTACTATTTTCATCCTAAATTAAATAAAATGTTTTTTATTATTTTGTGTGATTGATTTTGAAGAGAGAGAAAAAACTTGATATTTTCTCCTTTTTTTATTTTTTGTCCGAAGATAGTTTTGCTCTTCTTTCTCTTCAAAATCAGCCAACACAACTACTTTAAAATCATTATCGTAAATCCTTTTTATAAAACTATCAAAACATACCTATTTTATATCATATCAATCAATCACATCATCATTTTTTTTTCTTTCTTATTCATCTCGCTCACACATTCACAAGGACAAAAAATGATATTAACTATTAAATTCAACACACATAAATTTTCGTATTGTATCAAAACGTTTCAATCGAATTGAAATAGTAGAACATCGTAAAACCAGCGAATTTCAGTGACTACAGAGCCCTGGAAGCGCAGGTCGTCTCCCATAAACATTTGCTATCAAAGTGAGATAACACTAACAAAATCCACACCCACCCTTTTGGCAATGCCATGAAAGAACGGTGAACCCATATGTACAAAACAATCATATAGTGATATCACTCGATGTTTCTGCAAGAGGGAGAGTTGCTAATGTCAGTTGCTACAAGTCCTCAAGACTTGCGCGCAAGTTGCTTAGATAGAGAATCAACTAGTGCATAACAAACAAAAGTCTTATACGCACCAATGCTCTCCCAAAAGCAATATACCATCATGACCAAACAAGAACAGTCTTCGTTTCAGCTGTGTTTGTTCCATAGAGCGTTCGCTAATCTGACTTGCTTGATGCCCTATTTGGCCTGAGATGCTTTGGCTTTCCCTTTAGCTGCAAAAAGAGAGATAAACATTGGATTATCAAGCTTCATCCACTCAGAAGCAAGTTAGTTGGCACTGTGAAAGTGAGTAAAAAGGATGTATCAACCTTTTCTACTTTTGTCGCGGCAAAACGTGCTTCCACAACGGCATTGAAATGCTTTAATAGGATGGTCATGATCATCAAAGTCAATCTGATAATCCTGCATGATACACCATTGGAAGCTTGAGTCAGATTCAAATTTGAGCATTGATTTCACCAATCCAGGATTCGTCTAATAGAATCGCTAATCCTGCATAAGTATCTATACTTTAGCTGTCAACTCGTTCATTTTTTCACCCATCAGTCTACCAACAAATCTATATCATACACTAAGTAAATAGAAAGGATTTATGTTCAACTGAAATCTTCTAATCTTGATCGTTTAATTTGTCATTCGATGATAGTGATTAAATATTAATAAATTAGAAAATAAATAAGATTAATAGTCAGTCAAATTAAAAAAAAATATTGATTCAATTAAATTTATTGAAGAGTCGATATATTTTGATTGAATTTAAAAGTTAAACACATAATTCAAATATTTATCAAATCTATAATTAATATTAAATATTAATTTAACAATTAATAAAAATAAACTGAAGAGATAATAATATTTCTTTTGCAAAATGTTTAAAAAGTTATATCATATCCCTCTCCTATTATTGGACTAATTGATTTTTTTTCTTTTGTCTAGTGCATTAGCGTACGGGTCGATAGGCTAGTAATTACTCCTAATTGGGCACACAGGAACGAGACAAGAAAAAATGGCGCGCATTACTTACCCAAGTTACTTCTTCAAAAGCTTTCACTTCTCTCTTGGTGAAGAAGGCGAGCTGCAAACAGTGGGCACAATAAGTGATTTTTGCTCATTTGTAACTTAAATGTGACACTCTAATCCATACAACATCACTGGTTGAATCCTTGTTTTGGGGGAGAAAAGAAGTGGAAAAACTTAACATACATGATAGTAGTGGTGGTCAAGGGTCTCCACTTCGACAGGGACCTCAAGAAGATTAGAATCATAACATCTGAAACAGAGAATCACAGCATCTCATCAAAGAAAAGGAGCATAAAAATCAAGCCTTATATCCCCTAAACCCAAACTGATGGCAGAAAAGTAGAAAAAATATTTGCATATAAAAAAGTTCAAGCCTTATGACTAAATTTTTTAGAGATTCCCTCAAAATGTTTAACTTAGCTTTCATGTCTCTTAAACATAACTCAACTAAAATGATCAGTCTTATCCACTGCCACAAGCTCCCGATCAAGTTGTTGTCTGATAAAGAAGGATGTACACAACCTTATTTTGCAAACCAGATGGTCTTTCCCTAAATGACTAAACCTATGATCAAGAGAACCTTAACGGAAGAGAGTCTTATCCTAAACCCTAATCTTCTCCTCTAAAATTTTAGGAGACTTCCTTCCAATCTAACATCAACTTCAATTTTGATGACAAATTCCTAGCCAAGGCGACAATGAACAAAATATCATCTTGTCATATTGTAGCTAGAGGACGAATGGTCAAACAAATCTACCTCTTACGAACTCTGTCAAAAATCTAAACTAACGATACATAAAATATATATTCCTTTTCTTTTGAACTTTTTTCCAACAAAAAAAAATTCTGTTAACTTTCACCAACTGATCTCTCAACTATCTAGATGAACCCCACTACTAACATAGACAATAGAGCTAGTTTTAGAAAATCACAAAAAAAAAAAAAAATTGATCTGAGTCAAACCGTTGTATTTTAAATGAAACAGATGATATATATCTTAGCATTCCTCCCACACAAAATCCCACCTGGACTTAAACATGGACAATGGCTTGTCCACCACTCACCGAGTTTAAAACAAACGTCATACACAAACACAAACACAAATAGATATAAATATTATAATGGGTCTACTATCATAAGTTCGGATTTTTGATAGAGTTGTTTCTTTGACATGGTACAAAGCATCTGTGACAGTGAGGTCACGAAGTCCGAATCCTACAACTCCCAGATGTTATGTTTGTGCTTATGATGTCAGTGTGACACTTGGTTTGTGTTGACCAGTGTATTATCCGTGCGAAGGGAAAAATATTAAGATACAAATAATATAACAAATCTACTACCATAAGTTCGGATTTTTGATAAAACTGATTTCCTGACACAAAAAAGAGATTTGCAGGAATTGAACCCATGACCAAACTACTCGAATAACCTTCTATGAATAAACTCTATTAAAAGCCGGAACCAATGATGGCAAACCCACCATTATATATGTATCTTAGCACTACCTTAAATACATTCCCAAACTCCTGGAACTTAACAGTTCAACATGGTAAATGATCACATCCATATAACTAAACCCATCTGGGCGAATAAACGCTCAATTATAGAGCAAGAACTATTTCATTCTAGAAATGGCGGGATTTGCAGATATCAAAAACTCAAAAAGAATGAGAAGTCACCTGTGGTTGATGAACCTAGCAACATTTCCATAGAATGTTGCATCCAAACAGAGCAACTCCTCATCCTCCAAGATGCTTTCAGAACCCCAATCAGCATCAAGTTGAACGGGGTACGTATGCCTCGCATTTCGTTTACTGTTTTGAAGATTTCGTTCATACAACTCTGTGTTCGTTAAGACTTCCCCAACATACTCACATACAAAAGCACCCACAGGCAAGTCCTCGAGAGTCCTAAGCCCCCATCCCTTTTTATCATCCGCCCAAAAGACCTGCAAACTGCAGCTGATTCCCCGCTGCACTACTCTATTTCCACAGCGTAAATCACAGCCACATTTACTCCAACATTCTTTGATGAACCTCCTAATCAAATGACCCTTGCAGGGTTCATCCTTGGATACCTTCACTGGGCAGTCCTTGCAGTAAAACAAATGATGCTTTTGCGGCTCTTGGTTCATAGAAATGTAAGTTTTCAGAAGCTCTTCTTTCAAACGTCCATCTGGTGTGTATGCAAATTCTCCACCAGTCTCACGAGCACAGGCACAAGGTACTTGCGCAGATAGACAATCTCCAGAACATTTTGAACAACAATCATCCTCCGAAATCCGTGCTAATGAAATATTCACATGAGCATTTTGATATATCAGATTCTTGGGTATGTAGTAAAAACTTGGACGATCACCTTTGCCGCTCTCATCTACTAACGAAATTTTCACCTTCTCTTCACCCTTTGTTATATCATCAATGTAGTAATGTGGTTTCTTCTTTTGGAGTAAGGAAACTATTTTGTCTTGTTCGATGGCGACAACTTGGCCAACTCCATTCCTCACTTCGGATGGTTTGGCAGCTAAAACTCTCTGGGAAGAGTTACCTAGTAATTCCACGAAACAGTCACGAATTTCTTCCAGCAACTTCGTCTGGCAAGATGGATCGCCAATGGTATCCTTTATCTTGGGAAGCTTTTCCTCAATGAATTTCATAATAGTAACTCGGTCCAGACCATGAGAGTTGGGTTTTTCATGAGAAGAATCGCACCTAATGGATGGATTTGCATTCCCTAATGATGAAGGACCACTGTTGAAGTCACTGCAAATGCCATTAGGATTTTTGGATACTGTTCCATTCTCTTCAGTGCCTTTATCCGAGTTGATGACGATGCACGCTAGTGAAGAGCCGGGCAACAGTTCAGGCTGAGCTAAACAAGAATGAGATCAAAGTCAGAATACAAGCAGAGTTTAAGCAAACATGAGAGCATTTTAGTAATGAGTCAAATTAAACACCTGACACAGTCCTTTTGGCATTCATCATCTCTAAAGGTGATGAGTAAACATCATGATGCTCAGAATTTTGTTTTGCTCGAGGGATCATATTTCCCTCGTGCATTGAGCTTGATCCATTACTTTGCTTTGCTCTAGGGATATGTATTCTATCGTGCATTGAGATTGATCCATTTGCTTGCTTTGCTCGAGGGATCTTATCTCCCTCTTGTATTGAGCTTGATCCATTTGCTTGCTTTGCTCTAGGGAACGTACTTCTGTCGTTCATTGAGCTTGATCCATTTGCTTGCATTGCTCGAGGGATCTTATCTCTCTCTTGAGTTGAGCTTGATCCATCTAGCCCAGTTTTAGGATACGTTGAACTAGGTGCTATTGGAGGAATCTGTAACACTACATGCGTATTTTTGTCATCCTTCTTGTCCAAGGGAACCGTTGGGGCAGGTTGAGAACAAGGCTTCACAGTTTTCTCTTTTGATTGAGAACGAGAGAGAGATTTCACGCCTCCATCAAGGGAAGCAGAGAAAATGTCACATTCATTGGCTCCCGAAGCCTTATCCTCCTCTCCTTGTCGCTTACAGAATTTCTTACATGAAGGTTCAGAACTTTCATCATTTGGCGTCTTTTCCCTCTTGGCTTTCGTAACACCCTGTTCATAACAGTCAAGAAAGAAACACTCATTGATCAGTTATTTAGATCACATCAACTCAAAATTTAAAACCTGTTGTAATTTACAGTAGCATTACGAATAAAAAATTGGAATAATATATGTAGCACAAGAAAAATTCATCAACTACTCAGACGTGTTTAGCAGAGAAATCCCATTAACAGTACTTCATTCTTGTTAAGACCTGACGGATAACAAGCATGATACATGCAAGTAAGAAAGTTGAATCAGAGTTGCAAAGAAATGAGACAGACTGATAAAAGAAGGAACCTTGTCTTCCTTGGGCTCAAAAATAGCATCAGCAAGAGCACGATAGTTTTCTGCTTCTATGAATTCCCAACTCCTACCATACAATCGGAAAAGATCCTTGAGCACTGGCATTACAGTGTCTCGCGGAATCCCCAGCGCTTTCATCGCATTCAAGGCCTTCTCAACCTTCGGATGTGTTGTCGTCATAATTGGCAATCAAAGCAACTCTGGCGCCCTATTTGCAACTCAATCAATTTATGCAAATGCCTTTTGGCACCCTATTTTTACCTGCAAGTGAATTAAAAACAGAACAAGTTTTATTACTATAATACATACTGGGATCTTATGTATATCCTCCGCTAGTATAAAAAAAATTCATTTTAAAGAACGAAATTCCAATTAAAGGAGTTAATATGGGGTTCTGTGCTCTTTTCCCCAAAAAGTATCTACATATGCGACATGCACTAAATAACCATGAGCAAGAATTATATTGTCATGAAGAGGTTATGCAGTTCATAGTTGCATAATACTCCCTCCGTCCCAAATTCAATTTAGTTGCATCATTTTTCGGCCTGTCTCAATTTAGTTATAACATTATCAATTTTTATAAACTTTTCACATAAATAAATCAAAACAATCATTATCTTCAACAGTATAATCCATTGTCCACTCTCTCAAATGTTACAGTAAACACCGTTACTATTATAAAATATATTTTTTTCATCAAATTATACAAAAATTCAACACACATATGTAAAACTATAACCCCATATATATAATAAACAAACATTATTTTTCAAAAGTTATTGTGTAACATCCAATAAATTATATTAATATACATGAAAAATATATTAATACACATGAAAAATTAATATAAATTGCAATTTATCATGGATGGAAAAAATACTCCCCTTGTCCTATAATACACATAGAACATTCTTTTTGGATTGTCCCAATATATTTTTAATCTCCAAATGTTTTGCTACAATAGCCCTATTATCTGTATCTCTCAACTACCGTGACGTCTAAAAAAATATTCTTCCCTCACCAAATACTATAAATATTCATCATGAAATCTTATATCGGATCAAATAATTATAAATAAATTAGGACTCCGCAAAATCAAAATCCAATCACATCAAAACCAATCAAATCACAAATCTAAGAATGAAGGGGTGTGATATGGGGGTGATTAGCACCCCTCCAAAAACAAAGAAAAAAGAAAAGAGCTCACATAATCTCATCAAGAGGATGATGATTCTATAAAATAGGATGATGTACTCAACATTTTCCCTATTTTTACTCACTCATCTCACATCCAACTCTTCTGGTTGACAAGAAGATAATCAACAACAAATCCCCGCTCCTCAAACAACCAACTCCGCAAAATCACCACATCCTCGGGCGATCGCACTTCATCGCCGAAAACCGAGGAGTCGATGAAGAGCGGAGAAGACGAGGAGGTTGTTATAGATCGGTTGAGAACACGAAGAGTCGGCATGATAAAGGGAGTTTGAGGCGAAAGAGGCGCGACGGTTGGGTGCGGTGGGGCGTATGGGAAGAAACGAGAAGGGATTTGGGATGGGTTGGAACTTGGAAATAGGAGAGGCATGATGAGGTTGGTGATTGTGGGTAAGTGAAGGATCTTGTAATGCGTAACGCTTACGTGGTTGTAATGAATTTCTTTTTTTATAAGGATTAAATGATGAATTTCAATTGTCTTACTCATTGTAAATTATTATGTTCAATATTTTAGACAATTAAATATTATTTTTTATAATAAAATATCATTTTATATACATTCATTATAACATATTACTTAATATATAAGTTATGTATTTTCAGATGAATAAAAATGAAACAAATTGAATCATTTGATTTTTTGAAAAATACTCCCTTGGTGCATAAATTTTATGATGTTTTGATTTTGTAAGCGTATCGATGCAAAATTTTATCATTTTATACGCGCGTGTCGATACAAAGTTTTATCATGTTACACGCACGTATCGATGTAAAGTTTCACACGAGTAACGACGATAAAAAATACGATGCAAAATTTCACATGCGTATAGCGATGACAAAAAATACGATGCAAAATTTAATATGCATATAACGACGATCAAACGTAATTTTTTATAAATTTATCGTGATATTTCACGTAACAATTTGATACGAAAATAAAACTTATATTCGTACATGTAAAATAATATAAAATAAAATAACTTATTTCTCTTTCCTTCAAATGCAACCACTTAATCTTTAACAAAAATCCTTCTAATTTTTCATTCCAATTTTCTTTCTTTTTCATCCCATTTTAAACTCACATGCATGACATTCAAAGAAATTTGAGCAATTCTTTTTCGTTTTCATCATTTTCCTATCAAATTGAAACTCATAACACACACCAATACTAAACACACCCAATAAATTATGTAAATTAAAAGATCTATTAATTTAAATGGGAAATATCATTGAAAATTTATTTACAATTTCAAAAAAAACACTCGTAAAATTTAAGATTACGATATGAAATTAAACCAAAATAAAAAACTCATTTTTTTCAAATAAGATCTCAAGATCAAATTATGATTGAATAAGAGATATCAATAAAGACTTTATATTTTTTATGAGTTAGATCTAATTGAATTTTGAAAATATCTTTTAACTTATATCAAACATCAAGTAAAGAATTTCAAATCAAGGTTGAAAGTTAGGCCATACCTTTTCAAGTAGAAAAATGATCCATCTTTGCTAGTGTTTCATGGATCTCTTCTTCTCTAGTGGGGACCACAAGCGCCATTGAGTGCCCTAGTTTCCTAGAATTTGTGTATGGGCTAAAGCATCCCAAGCACATCCTTTTATAGGCCCTTCTCACGACTATTTAATTCTTTTTTCCCTCCTTTTAGAACAAGTTAAAAAGATAAAAGGGAAAAATATGGCAGTTTTGAGAGATATTTGGGGACATGAAAAATCTCACGAGATATGGTATCAATTTCAAAATGAAAATCCTTCAAAAAGGTTTAATGCTTCGTTCCTCCCAATATATTATATAATTAAACTATCATAATTATTTATAATCTTTTCAATTTTGATAATATGTTTCTATCAAAAAATCAAAAACAATACAATACACCCATTATCATTTATAATAATCTCGTTATCACTGAAAAATATTTTTTCTCCATCAAAATCAAATAATTTATAAAAATTCAACACGTATACAATCTCTATACGAGATCAAATGATTGCATCTAAATTAGAGTTAAAGGAATATAATTTTTCAACACGTATTTTAATAAATTTGATTCTTACATTTAAACTCGCTCCTGAACGATGTTTGCCCATGCAAATTTTGACAGATATCACGTACGATCAAACATCATTTTATACAATTTTATCACAATACATCAAGTATAATATAAATTATGTACGTTCATACAACGCTGATTGCAAAAGATCGTACATTGTTAATTTTGAGAACGAGCCTCATCAACATTCGCGTTGAATACTACTCACCTGTTCCATCCTATATACAATGTTCTATTTTTTTTTTATTTAACACGTATTTTGAGGAGTTTTGTTTTTCAATTTAACGATGTAATAAAATTACGATATCAACACTAGATTAAAATACACAACTTAAACTATCATTAATGTTTCACGATAATTTCATGAAAATGATATTTGATCGTCATATGACGCATGTCAACATTTACATAACATATGCACACAATTAAAACGCTATATCTATATTGAAACGAAGACAATAACTTTTTTGAAATATGTATTTTTTGTGAGACGATGACATTAATATTTGCTCGTCGTCATCATTTATCAAAAACCCAAACATCTACGACATTGAAATCTTCACACTTAATCATAAAACCATTTAGCAACTAACTTCAAATCGACCATGGAGTATTCACTCATACTCACACTTCTCGTGTTGACGACCTAATTAAACCCTTGAAACACACCAAATTAGCACCTCGCATTCCTCATGTCCCCCATTAATTGCTCCACAACATATGCATGATTTCAGCTCATAGATAGATGAGAATAAACCATCTCATCCAAAATTAGGCAAAACCAAAGTCCCAATGTGTAACAAAATCGCGCTGTAAACACACCAAAATAATCCCATAATCAATCTCAACGGCTAATCATCCCACTAATCAACCTCAAAATCCACCTCTAATTCCTTTCATCAATCCCACAATCACAATTAATTTTCCTCAAAAAATCAATCTAAATAACCAGATTCTCCCCCTCCTCCTCCGGCGGCGATCGGCCACCATCGCAGCCAAGCGATGACGACGACCGCCGCCGCAGCGAAAGGATACAAGCTCCTAGAACTAAACCTCATCTCCGCCCAAGACCTAGCCACGATCTTCCGCACAATGCAAACGTACGCGATCGCGTGGATCAACCCGACCCGAAAACTAACCACACGCATCGATCCGAAAGGCCACAACAACCCGAAATGGAACGACAAGTTTCTCTTCCGCGTCGACGACGAGTTCCTCAACTCCGACACCGCCTCCGTCTTCGTCGAAATCTACGCTCGCGCGTGGTGCCGCGACCTCCTCGTCGGCTGCGTCAACGTCCTCGTCGCCAGCCTCGTCCCGAACCATAAGCCCTCGGCGATGAGGTTCGTCGCGCTCCAGATCCGCCGCCCGAGCGGCCGCCCCCAAGGGATCCTCAACGTCGGCGTCTCCGTCCACGACGGGAGGTTGAAGAGCATGCCGATCTTCTCCGATGTAACCGCCGCCTCATCAACAACCTTATCCGGAATCACGGACTCGAACTCGAACTCGAAATCGAATCATCACAAGGAGAGAACGAGGTTCGGGAGCCAATTGAGGCGGATCAAGAGCGAGAGATCGTGGTCCGAACTCGAGGATCCGAAATCCAAGCCCGGATCCGTCATCAACAATGCCACGAAATCCTCGATCTGTAATGGATCGGGGATCGTGAACGGGTCGGATCTGTGTTCCGATGTGGGACCGTCGCCGTCGGTGGTGGCGGCGGCGGTGGCGAAGGGACTCTACCCGATTAGGGTTTCTGCTCCGGCGATGAAGGATGATACGGCGAGTTCGGTGATCCAGTGGTCGGATGATCAGAGCGAGGAGGGGTTGAGGTCGAAGCTTGAACGGTGGAAGATGGAGATGGGGCCGCCGGCGCCGGAGAATCGACGGCAGAGAGCGAGGGTGCGGGGGAAGAGAAGTGGGCACGCGAGCAGGAGATCCGGGAGAGAAGGGAGAGACGGTGGAGGGTATACTTGTTTTGGGAAGATGTTTGGGTGCGAGTTCACGGTCGTGTGTGGTTCTGGCGGTGGTGATGGGAGTAGGAAACACAGCAGTAAGGTGCACCTTAGCCCATCGGATAACAACTCTGCGTCCTATGTCCCATATCGATGATGATCAATGTGGTATTACAACAACAACAAAAAGAACCAGCTTTCCCTAATGTACATCATGTGAAGAAGATCAAATGTACGCCGTTGTTCTTCTACTGTGAACATCAAAAAGATTGTTAGATTATTTCCCGAATGATGATCAATGGAGGTGGTCAATGTTTTTGCTATCGTGTGTGCGGGAAATCGGCGCTTCGTGTTTTTCGGGCGCAGGTTAGTGACGTTTGCGCATATTGGCCGTGCAAGGTAGGTAAGCCTTGGGTTAGATTGATTGTGCTTTTCGCATTTGAGCAATTTCCGATCAATGTGAAAATTAACGGACCATATTTACAATGTTGTATTCTTTTCTCTACTCTCCCTTTTTACAATGGGATGATCTGTATCCTTGTAGGAATGAATGATCACTTTTTTATTTCTAATTATGCCATATTTTTGCTAACTTATTGAATGTGGTTGGTTCCATATGTCCAATCATATCGATACCCAATGCAATAACTTACTCCTTAGAGCAAGTGTTGTGGACTATCTATTTGGGTAGTTAACGTTCTAATATATCATTATGGTCACAAATTTTCATTTCAATGGGATTATTTTGACTAGTTATAATTTGACTTTTGTTATAGTACATATCGTTTAATATCATTAACGTTTCACGATATTTTTTCAAAAATAACTTTTAATCGTCTCACAATATCGGTCAAAGCTTCTATCGTCATACGTATCCGATAAAAAAATGATAATCTTTTTGGGACGGAGGGAATATATGAGACGACAAACATATTTCTTCATCCAGTTTATTTACAACACTTTTTTTTTTATCAGTATCAGTTTATTTGCAACACTTCTATTACTTCCTTATTCGACAATCAATTTAATTTCTCCCTTGGTCAAATTTATTTGCAATATTTTTTTATTAGTCTCAATATAAATATAACATTTTTATTCTTTTTTTACTTGATAATTAATTTATATTAATATAATCAAACTATCCCATCACCTTCTTTTACTTCATTCCTCCTCTTCCCTCACTCTCTCTTAAATCCCACTTACATCCTATTATCTCTTAAAAAATATTAATTTTTATTAAATTTTATTTAAATTTTATTTAAATTCAACACACATATAAAATATGATATCCAATTAAATCATTATAATTAAATTGAGATAAAGATATTATTAATCAAACTAAAAAATACTTTTTTATCGACACGAAGGGGGTTAACGGATTCCAGAGTGATCAGTGAGATGTGAAAACCCATGTGAAACAGCAAAACCATAATCGACCAAGCAAAAGACAAAGGGCCCTCCTCTCAACTGCGAAGCATTTTCAACAGACCACCGAACACATTACCAGCCCCAAAGGCCTCGCAGTCGACCATTTCTCATCCTTTCAGCTCCAAATGGTCTAACAAACCATAAAACCCAGCAGGGAGAGGAAAAGAGACTCTCCGCCTCACGTGATCAGAACAGCAAGGGTTTGGAGACCCGCCGGGATCCGAAGATGATCGGTTGCGGTTGTTGCTGGTGGAGCACAGGGTCCGAAACCCTCTCGGTCGAACCCGAACCCGAACCTAAAGCGTTCACTTTGCCTGCTCCTCTTCCCAGGTGGCCTCAAGGTACAAGATTCTTACTCGATTTTCAATCCACATAAGGGATGCCCCAAATATATATTTTATTTTCTTTTGGTGGAAACTCTCCATCTTAAAACATGTTTGTGGTTATTGGGAAATACTATCTATTCATGATTTATGAAACATGAATGAAGAAGAGGAGATTTCAAAGTGACTGTATGCATCGTCATGATATATATTCATGTACGTTCTGAGGGGGAGAGAAAAATACTGAGATAAAACAAATTTCTAATTTTGGGCTATTATTGTCATTAGGGTATGGTGCGGTTATTTCTCTGCAATACGAGTGATGGCAAATTGTTTATCTTCTATTATGAGTGCTTGTTAATCTTAGGTAATCGAATCTGTGACGATCCTCGGTGAACTTTGCAGAGGGTTTTGGGATTTGGGTTTTCAGATGGGCAGAAAGTGATCATAGATCAATTAGTGTATGCGTGTCGATTTTGTGGTTTTCATATGTTTAAACCGATCACTTTGTTTTCTGGGCTAGGTTTCCTGATCAATTTGGTGCATTAGAGTCAAGAATCTCAGCTTTCTTAGCTTTGTTTCGTGTATCAGATTGATCGTTTCCTCATGTGTCCAACAAGGAATTGACTCTTTGGTGTTCTTTGTCAGGTGAAGGGTTTGCCACAGGACGGGTTCACCTAGGAGAGTTAGAGGTCAGAAAAATCACGACACTCCAAACTATATGGAGTTGTAGCCCAGTTCGCGGTAAAAGGAAAGGCGTCACATTTTACAGACCTACTGGTATCCCCGATGGCTTTCATTGTCTAGGCTATTATTGTCAACGGAGCAATGAGCCA
>JAOVYX010004616.1:0-10101 GCA_035668315.1 Drosera spatulata
TGCTTCGAATGGAATTTGGAGCGACGGTAACGCCACGTGTCAAGCAGGTATTGGACATGAAATCTTGGGGCGTTACATCAACGAACCGTCTTTAGTCGGTAAGATAGCGGCCGAAACGACCAAGGATTGAACAGACTACCATGACGTGGTAGGATAAAGACCGACCAACCTAGTGAAAAGATTGGAAAATTGATCCGTATAGCCCTACGGTTGAATGGCCGCATGGATAAGGCGAAAGGAACCTGATGTTCCAAGGATAAAAGAAACTAGAGGCATGGCAGAACGCCCCGACTGACCCAAAAAATATAACTTTATAGAAATGACAACATAAAACTTACAAAGTCTCGAAAATGAAAATAGCCGAATGGCTAATAGAGTACATCAAAAGGTCCGAACTAAATTCTTGACTAGAAGAAAGTACATGAAAGCATACTAGGGAGGCAACCTCGAAATACAAAAGTTCGCACATACAATCTAGAAGCAAGTACTCTAGATCGAACAACTATCCAAAAACAAGTACGCTAGACCGGTCTGTCTTGTGAAAACAACGAAAGGAAACAAGGAATGTTGATCCACAGGATGTCCTAATCGGCTACTATGCCAAGTCGGCCCGAGCACTCGTCTCTTGGACCCCAGTATGAACAAACCACCTCGCTGCAACATCCTTAATTGAACGAGTAACAGTAGTGGCAGTGGCCAGCCGAGCGGCAGCAGCAGCCTAGGCATCTGCTCTCCTCCGAGACTTCGGGTAGTTACTAAGAGACTTGAGATCCAGCTTCTTTGCCAGGACATTTGGGAAAACCATCTTGCAGAATTCCTCCATCTTATTAAACCCGGACTCGATCCCCTTGTTGAATGCATCTTCCTCGGCCTCCTCGGCCGTCTTATCCACGGCCTCTAATTCCCTTCATAGCTGGGCAAGTTCCCCGATCGATATCTCGAGTTTGGCACTAACAGCTGCCTGAGAAACCTAAATGCTCGAGAGATCTCGTTCGGCATCGATCCTCTTCCTCTTCTCCTCTTCCAACTCGGACCGAAGCAGCTGATTCTGCTCTCGAGATTATTGAAGATTGCGGTTCTCAATGATTAGATCATCCAAGCGGTTAAGAAGGCCAAGTGTGCCGATCACATTCTGCAAAACAAAACAAAACGATCAATTCCATAAATAACAATATAAGAGAGAAAAGTAAGAAATGAGAAGAAGGAAGTACCCTATAACGCTACGAATGACACAACGCTCAAAACTCTAACGTTCCGCATCGGATTGCATAGCTTGGTCGGAAGGAAGGTAGATGGACTCAAGTATAGTACGGGCGTTCAACCTCGTCGTCCAAGCTGAGGCCTTAGGATGAATCCTCCAAGTTGGAGCATAAGCCTCCTCCCTAGCCGAACCGATAGGACGTACGGCTCCCTCTAGAAGTTCGTCCAACTGGGCAATAAGCTTGGGCGGACCGGTCTCAGATCCTACCGACCTAGGGGGTCGAGAGTTCCTGATGTGCAAAAACTTGGGTGGACGGCTATCTAGAGGTTCAACATTGGCACCCCTCTTCTATCCCCTCTTACTTGTGTCTGCTACCTTGTCCTTCCCCTTCCTTCTCTCTTGAGTCGGGCACGGGACGACCGCTAGTAGTCTAGTCGGCTCTGAGAATAGAACAAGGTCTGGATTAGCAGCAAGTCTAGCATTCCTCCTCCTCGACAACTCCTCCGGAGCAACCATACCTACAAAAGGGGAATATCAACACGAGTCAGTAAAACTCTGAACGAGGAACAAAAATGAAACGATACTCACTCATATCATATTTATGCAAGAACTCCTCATCGATCAAGTCCAACACTTTGAAAGTGCGCGAGGACTTAATGAAACGATCAATGATCGATCTGGCTGCCCTCTCATCCAGACCAAGGATAGGAGATCGAATATGGGCAAGAGAAACACCCGATCGTCAATGGATAGCAAAGTCAAACACAGCTCCATTCGTGCATCGAACATAGAACCACTGGTTGTGCCACTGACCTCTGTCCTTAAAATCGATCAAAAACACCTTACCAGGTCGTGAGGCTAAGTGATACCAACCATTCTCACGATAGTTCAGGCAGAAGAAAGAAAAAAGAAGCTTGGGCGTGATGGCCATGCTCTCCACACCCAACTCTCGAGCGATCAGATAAAACCCAATCATCATCCTGATCGAGTTGGGCAAGAACATGGAAGGACACATCCCTGTGTATCGAAAGACCGAACTGAGCAATCCATGAATTGGGAATCTCAGCCCGCTCTCAAAGTATCGAGTTAGATGCTAAGAACTGAGCTCTCCACTAGAATACAGATCCGTTGTCCAGAGTCGGGTCAATCTATAGCAAAACCATTCGGAAGAAAAAACTCGGATCCAAGGGACCTAAACCTCTGCTTAGAGATCCTAGAAGGATAACTAAAGATTTTGGGTGGAATCTCGTGTATATGACCCTCGTCTGAAGCCAAGGCCTCATGGGCGAGGTCTGGGCGAGGAGAATAGATCACGCTCCCCGGAAGAACGGCCTATCAAATGAGATTCGGCGAGCCTTGGTTGTCCCAAGTCCTCCTTCACCCGCTCACAGACTTTCCCACCTCCAAGAGATCGAGACGATGGGAGAACAGTAAGGTCAAGAAGGGTCGATCGATCTAAGGGAACGTCAGCAAGGCCAGGTCCCACATCCTCCAAATCGGAGTCGATATCATCAAGTAAAGTGCTCAAATTATAATTCATACCTACTTGTAAGAATCAATGAAATGGGACAACGAAACCGTCCTACCTCCCAAGAACTGTCCAACCTCATGGGAACCGTCCGACCTCCCAAGAGTTGTCTAACCTCGTACCTCCGGACGGACGACCCCAAACAAGCTCACCGATCGGAACAACGAAACCGACCTCGAATCCAGTCGACCTTACCACCACAGTGCACGTCCGGATGAACTTGGAGATCCGATCTCAGATCCGCACAACCACGGTACCCGGGCGACCTCGGTATACGGATGATCGACCTCCCGAACGGTCCCAACTCGCCACACGAACGGACTGACCTCACTCCCTAACGACCTCCAACGAATGGAATGGCGGACGGAACTTCGGTCTTGGTCGGTTTCCTCTCCCATGATATCTTGGAATGGTTGATGGAATATGAATGAAGGGAAAGAAAAAAGATCACCACTCTTCTTAATCTTTTATATATATATATAGGTTGGTCAAGCCTTGGTCAAAGGGAACTAGAAAGGAAGAAGTTTGGTCAAAGGAAGAACCAATATCGGTCTTGTGCGTACGCTGGCCCCTGGACCCCCATCAGCGTACGTACATCTGTCGAGAATATAAAATAGTTGACGACCTCAACATGTACAACCTAAATTGGATCAACCCATCCAAGTAAAAGAACATGACCCCCGGGCTGGGGGAATCGGTGCAAAGGGTCCCCAAGCAAAGATGTGATCGATCCTACTAGCCTAGATTGGGGCACAGGGGTAGAGAGTCCCTTAGAATGCTCAATAACGAGCCTCCCTGAAGTGGTTACCTCTCTAAATAGTTGTCCGATCGAAAAGACCAATCCCGTTGTTCAGGCCTCAATACGGTCTAAGAAGACGAAGATGCTCGATCGAACACCTCGTCCTGTGCTCCACCTCAAGAACGGATAAAAAAGAATATAACCCGTCATGCCGACCAGATCGGTCAGTCTCGAAGGCTTGGAGGAAATTGATGGTCACCCAAGTCAAGGTTATGATCAATGACAAGACAAATCAAAATGCTTCTTCCAATGGTAAGAAGGAAGAGTCAACACAAGGGAAATGGACCTTGAAAGGTAAGGGAAAACCCCCACCCAACTAGGGTTTCCTTCCCTATAAATACCCTTTATTCTTTCCAAGGAGGCATCTTCTCTCATTCTCAATCTCGTCCTCACTCCCCCACACTTTTCCATATTCTCTCTCTTTCGCCCATATCGGGCACATACTAATTTGAGCGTCGGAGCAGGCGTCCGAGGTACGCACCTCGGTCTCCCGATTAACGGTGTTTTCTTGGTTCCTGGTGTGCAGATCGTTCGGCGCATCTTGAGATCCGTCTCGCATGATCAGATCAATCCGACATACGATCGAACCATCATACGGTTTGACCCAATCCTAAGAGATCGGACGAGCTGTGACAAACAGACACATTAGTTGCCAGAATTCAAACTTACAAGCATATTGAATTGCCAATACAATATGATTCCTCATTTTGATTAATGAGTAAATTTTTACCATTTTTGCTCGATGACGTGAAAGCCAATAATGGAGAAGATTTTTGTTCGTGCTCTATTTCCTTATATTTGATCCCTTATTTTGACTCTCTGTTCTATTTGACTGTTTCTATTAACTAATGCATTTTAGGAAAACTTTACAACATAGATTTTGAATATGATTCATAAAGTTATATAGAATTTGATATTGGAAATCACTTCAATCAATATGCTGGATATGTTTGTGATTATCGCTTGTATGTAACTTCATGCTCTACTAAAACGACACTAACTTTTACTTTGTGAAATGCTAGGATGATCATACCCACACCATTCTACGGTTCAATATGTGAGAAAAGCACTACACAACTTTCACAACGGGAGGTATGCACATACTCAGAAATGTCAAGGTAGTAAAGGCTTTAGAAAATACATGTCAATACAGCAATCAATGATACTTGTATTCACGTATAAGATGAAAATCGAAAACATACCCAATGAACCTACATTCCTGAGATACAAGTTCAACCAGCTTGACTACAATGAGGTGGGAGCACATGTTGACGAAGACAAATGGAGTTTCGATAAGGCACGTGTATAATTAAACTTTTCTTTTTCAAGGACATCTAATTAAAAAGTTAACATTCCTTCATTGTCAAAATAAGGATTAGCAATAATAATATGTCGATAAACTAACTTAAACATTGTGAATGTAGATGTCAACGGATCAGTCAAGAAGGTCAGCCCCATTACAAATGTAAATAAAGAACTCAGAAAATTCGAAGCGACAATTGTCAATCACAGGAACAATTATTTTCCATATGTTTTATTGGTACAAACTAGAGATTTATTTATAAAAAAAAAGGAAAAAATGCATTTGATTTTCGTAACAGGAAAGGAGAAGCAATGGTCACAGTATGGCAAGCAAAGACGGATGAACTCAACAAACTGATGGGAAAACACTATGACGAGCAAGTTATACTCGCAATCACTGGTTGTAACTGCAAGAAATTCAAAGCTATGAACGCTAAGATAATCGAATACACATTCATGTATATTTTCATATAAATACAAAGATGCGGTATTAACATAATTCAATGCAGAATGAAATTACCTCAACACAACGCAAACGACGGTGTTCTTCGTCAGTCCTGAAATTGAGGGAACCTAAGCAGTGAAAACGTTGGTCGAACAGGATGGAGAAAATAGTGTTACTGCAAAAGGAAGAACTTCATAATGAAGAAACATTGGAACAACTCAAAGCAAAGAACAGGAAAACTATTAATGAAATTCTACAATATAAACTTCCAAAAGAGGTAAGAAATGATATACAAACGTACATTTAAAAACCTTTAAATGAAAAATAATGTCGCATTATAATAATGTCGCATTGACCTTGATGAGCATCTCTCCCCTTCATTTCTACAAATCTATTAGAATTTACTCCTTTTGTTTTATAATGTTGATTTAAAATTTTTATCTAATGATGCAAGTAATCCAACTTCAATACAGCAAAAACAATATTTTTATATGTGTGATGCTATAATTGAAAAGGTATATGACACCATCCCATGGTACTATAATGGATGCACAAAGTGCCATAGCACTGTTGAACTACTGGACGGCATTAATCAGCTGCAAGAATTACATGAAAGTACACTCAAATGTAAAAGCGCAAACTATCTAAGCCAACAATTCCGACTACATGCATCTTTTGTTGAGAGGTGGTCTTGATTCATGGGGAAGAAGGACATGATCGATGGTGACAAGCACGGGCCGTGCATGCTCGGGCACGCCCTTGCATCTTCAATGGCTGAGGATCTCGAAGCGCGGGCAAGAAGAGGCCGTGTCTGGGAAGACACGACCTTGGGGCCTTTTGCGAGATGGCGTGCAATGTTTCTCCGAGATTTTAGATTTAATCTATTGAAATCTTATTTTTTTGGGCGAATCAACTTTAGAAAAATTATGGTTATTTTGTGGGTCTATAAATAGCCCTTCTAACAACAATCTCTGCATCAGTTTTTCTCTATGGTGAATCTCATTGACAGTCGTGGATTTTTCTTTCCCTTGAAGGTTTTCCCACATAAATTTGATGTCTCTTCTCCTTTATTGCTTAATCATTATGTGAATCGATCTTAACAAGTGGCATCAGAGCGGTCGTAGGAATCAAGTTTGATGACGAAGTGTTGGCCTTGGCGATTTTGACGAGTTTGCAAGATAGTTGGGATATCCTTGTGACGACTGTCAGTAATTCGTCAGATGAGGATAAACTCAAGTTTGATGATGTCATTAGTATTCTTATGAGTGAGGATACACGAAGGAAGAGTTCCTTATTTTTTAAAGGTTCCGAAGATGCCTTGAATGTTGAAGCACGCGGTAGGTCTTCAAGTAGAGGCAATGGACAAGGTAGGGATCGTGCTCATTTTAAGAGTAGCTATGGGAGAAAGATCACATGTTATAAGTGCGATATAAAAGACCATGGGATACACGTATATCCAGCACTGAAGTAGAATGAGGAGAAACATGACGAAGATAAGGACATGGTTGGGTCCTTTAGTGATGATGAAGCTTTGATTTTATCATGTCAATCCAAGTGCAACTCTTGGATTTTGGATTCTGATGCTGTGTGTCATACAACTTCTAATAGGAGTCTGTTTGATACGTTTATGCCTTGTGAAGGTTCATTGTTAATGGGTAATGATGCAGTTTGTAAAGTTGCTGGAATTGGTTTTGTCAAAGTGAGGATGTTTGACAGTGTTGTTCGTATCCTTTGGGATGTTCAGTATGTCCCCGGTTTGAGAAGAAACCTGATATCGGTGGGTCAACTTGTTTTTGGAAACCACAAAATATCAGTTCGAGAAGAAGACATGAGAGTTAGTAGAGGCGTGTTGGTGGTTATGACGGCTCGAAAGGTAAACAACCAATTTGTGTTGGTTGTTGGACGCAGTGGAGCAGTTACTCCATTGAGTAGGAGTTTAGAGCTAATGAGTTCTAAAGCAAGGGTAGGATGCGGAAGCGTGTGAACTTTGTGGAAGTACCTACAAAGGGTCCCAGGATCAAAAGTGATTGCGAGATTATGAAGATGAGGGTAACTGTGAAAGGGTTACACGATAGAGGCTATAGTTCGTGGTTAAGGAAGACTGTTGAGCGTGGAGAGTTTCCTAGACGTATGTACAAGAGCGAAAGACGAAGTTACGTGAGGAACCGGTTCAAGGAGTGGCTCTAATACTTGTGGGGCTGAAAAATCACTTGGTGGAAGTCAGCAGTTTGGGAGGTCAAGAAACTCTATGTGTGCGTGGAAGAAGTTGTCAGCTTCGCCAGCTTCTGCCACTTGTGTTGCTACGTGATGTTAGCATGGGGTCGTCGACGAGTTTGACAAATGTTAGGTTGAGTTAATGGTTTGAAAATCAGTCCCAAATCCCAAATGGGAGATTTGTTAAGAGGTGGTCTTGATTCATGGGGAAGAAGGAGATGATCAATGGGTACATGCACAAGCCGTACGCGCTCGGGCGCAGCCATACGTCTTCAATGGCTGAGAGTCTCAAAGCACGGGCAAGATCCGTGTTTGGGAAGACACAGTCGTGCGGCCTTTTGCAAGATAGCGTGCAGTGTTTCTCTGAGATTTTAGATTTAATATGTTTAAATCTTTTTTTTTTTTTTGGGTCAATCAGATTTAGAAAAATTAAGGTTATTTTATGAATCTATAAATAACCCTTTTAATAACAATCTCTCTATCAGTTTTTCTCTATAGAGGCTCTCGTTGATGGCCGTGGGTTTTTCTTCCCCTTGAGGGTTTTCCCACATAAATTTGGTGTCTCTTCTTCTTTATTACTTAATCGTTGCGTGAATCGATCCTAACATCTTTCAGATAATACTAAAATAAAAAATAATTATAATGATGCAGGTATAAAATAACAGTGGAGATCACAAAACAGGAACGATCACAACGATCCTTTTCAATAGAGAGAGTGAGGAATTGTGGCATCCCAATAACTGAACTGATATCAGACAATAAAGAGGTACACGAAAAATATTCATAGCAATCAAATATTAAAAACAAGGAATGTAAAAAATAATTAACATGAAAATGTCAATTATGCAATTGCTACTTGGAATTTCAGAAAGTCCAGCATTGTTACAAAAGATGGTTGGACAAAGACGAATTTTCCAAATCAAGATTGCTCACTACAATACGACAATACCATGTGAGGACTACACTGTTAATAGAATGTATGACATCGAAGAAAAAAGCAATGAACCCGCAGGATGTATCAAAGTAAAATTGGAAGATGACAAAACAGAATCCGACACAACTCTAATCTTATTCCATCGCAAGACAAAACGTGCCAACGAAAAAAAAAGGAAGGACAAGGGTTGAAAAAACAAGCACAAAACGGAGACTAAAGGAATGACACAAAATAAAGAAGGACAACCATCGACAAAACAAAACACCACTTAGTTTGATTATTTATGAAAATTAGACAAATACTTTTTTAGGTAGAAAAACATACAGATATTTTTGTATTCTTTGATTATGTGTTTCATTACCTCTAACAAAAAAATAGGTTAATAATGTTTACTTCATATATGGCATCTTTTGATTGTCAAAAAAGAAAAACTTGAAAAATTAAGAAGAAGACATTGTGATTTGTGAATACAAACATATAATGCGTGATTCCATTAGTTTTTAACTTTATTAATCTCATAACATTAAAACAAAAAGATTAAAAAAATAACTCGCGTAGTGCGCAGGGCAGTAAACTAGTATTTTTTATTTTTAGTTTTTTGTTTCTCAAAAAAATAAAAAAAAAATACTTCCTTCGTTCATGTTATAGGTAACAATTTTTAAATCACATTTGTCGAGATAAGCTTTAAATTGTGGCGTGGGATGATCAAACATCATGTTTCGTAAAATTCTCGTGAAACACTAATGATAGTTTAAGTTGTGTACTTTAATTCTATATATGTGGTGTAATTTTCGTACATCGTTAAGACGAAAAACGAAACTTCTCAAAATACATGTTGAATAGTGTAATGATTGAAAGTGTTGTCTATAACATGGGACGGAGAGAGTAGTAGTTATTAAAAAGTTTGGCTTGACAAGTTGATTCATGTGTGTGGTGAAATCTTTATGTTGATTTATTGTAGCTGTAGCGAAATCTTTATGTTGATTTATGTTGAAATCTTTATCTCGGGGCATCCGTCAGGGAGATCCCTTCTCATCGTATCTCTTCATTATGTTTGTTAAGGCTCTCTCGATTCTATTGTAGGACTCGAAATATAATGGGAAGTTTACAGGCCTGAGTGTTTGTCGTGCTACACCAAAAGTAAATCATATTTTCTTTGCAGACGATAGTTTGGTGATGGGTCGAGCTATGATAGAAGACGCAACAGAGTTGAATCGAATACTGAAAGCCTATAAGACAGCATCGGGTCAGAGGATCAAAAACGAGAAGCCTTTAATGTGCTTCTGTCCGAATACTTCCCCAACAACAAGAAGCGTATTTGGATCCATTCTAGGGATGAAGGAGGGAGCAGATCTGGGACTCTATTTGGGTATGCCGGCTAGTTGTGGTTGATCAAAGAAGACGCTCTTTGCGGGGGTTAAGGATCGGATGATGAGAGCATTACAGGGATGGGATGGCAAAATATTGTCCATCATCGGAAAGAAGGTACTGGTCAAGGCGATCTTACAGGCCATTCCGGCATACATTATGTCGTGTTTTAGGCTTCCAGAAGGTGCTGTCGAGGAGCACAATCAAATCTATACCCAATTTATCTGCGGTTCGAAAGAGGCACGATCAAATGAGGTCTTTTTTCAGGTGCAGGTGTTCTCATCGATGAGTGTAGCTACTCTCATCGATG
>JAOVYX010004617.1:0-10101 GCA_035668315.1 Drosera spatulata
GCGTCACAAGCCGATTAAACTCGGCAATATGGTCATTAAGATCCGTTCCCTCCTTCATCTTGAGATCAAACAAATCTACCTTCAAATAGAGCTTATTTGATAATGACTTGGACATGTAAATAGATTCTAACTTCTCCCACATTTTCATCGGTGAGACGTCGTTCAGAACCTGATACTTCATCTGTGACGCTAGACCTAATTGATGGTAGCTGCTGTCTTTACTTCCAGTTCATCCCAGTCATCCTGACTCATATCCGTCGGCTTGATTCCTTTCAAAGTCTTGAATAATGCTTGCTGCACAAGAACATCCTTGATCGTACTCTGTCAGATACTAAAATTATTTTTCCCATCAAACGGCTCAATCTTGAACTTATCAGTATTCACCATTGTCTCAAAAAATAGCAGGAACAACAGAACAGAGATTCAAACTTTTGAAACCTTTCAAACTAACTAGAAAATTTAGAATAGAAGAATTGAATCTAAATTCCTAGATCCACAATTCTGAATCCTGTCAACCTGTGTGCTCTGATACCACTTGTTGCGAACAACAATCCGAGACAAAAATACGGAAACAACGGAATAATAAAATCAGTAAACAAACCAGAATCAGTAAAAAATGAACAACACCAGATTTTACGTGGGAAAAACCCTCAAGGGAAAGAAAAAACCCACGGGAGAACTGAAATCCACTATCAAATAATGATTTACAGCGTTTTCTGAATCTGATCGTTCAATCTAACTTTGTGCGCACTCAAAACTCTCTTGAATCGACAAACAATAGCCTCTCCCGATCTACAAACGTCGTCTTTTATGAAACTCTAACAAACAAACTATTTATAGGGTCCACAAATAAAATAGATCCTAAGCCTGTCGCGTCCGCGACCCTGAAAAAAAATCCCTATATTTTCGTTTACATGTCTCATGTTTTTTAAAGTTACGAATATTCAAGACAACTTCAAAACATGAACACTTGTTTTGAAGCAAGTTAGACACAAGAAGAACTGTCATAATTATCTTCTGAAGTATGAAGCAACCCTTACCAGCAAAAGTTGGATTTTGTGCATGACAACCATTCTGTTATCTTTCTATATTATTGTTCCGCCTCCTCCGAGGAAGATGATTGAAATGATAACTTGTTAACTTGTAGCATAACTGTCAGGTTTTTTCATGCTTTTATGCTTAATTCTGGGATCTTCACCATATTGCTCGATAACTGACGGGCTGTTGCAACTTGCAACCACTGTTGTGCAGTTTGCTGTGCAGAGGGATGTTGTCCTTTTTAAAGACCGTTGAGTACAAAATTTTACAGGATACATAGAACTTGCTAGAATCTGCTGGCATGTCTCCGAATAAGGTACTCCCTCCGTTTCATATCATAAGCAATATTATTAATTATTGTATTAAATAGTTTTCTATGTCGTCTTAATAACACAAAAAAATTATGTCACTGATATCAGATTGAAGTATATAATTTAAATTATCATTAGTGTTTCACGATAATATATTAAAAATTAAGATTTGATTGTACCGTAACGCGAATCAAATTTCGCAACGGAAGGTGTGATATTCAAAAAATTGGTTATAATTTGAGACTAAGAGAATATGTGTTTTCACTCGGTAAATTTCCCTAGAGGGATGAGACGAGATTATGGGTGATGTGTTATCAATCCCACTTATTTGAAGTAGTCAAGACTCGTGAGGTTGCGAAATGCGTAATATGTTACCACGCATAAGTTTTTGGAGTAGAAGCAGCATTCACCCAACGACGATGGATCAAGCATCCGCTATGATGAAAAAGAGAGGATGCTCTTCCAACCTTTTTCCTACACATGATTACATGAGAGAACCTTTTTTACAATTAAATATCCCTAATCATTTTTTTTTCCTTTTTTTAAAGAAAAATATCCCTAATCCTGAATCTAATACTCATCTTGAATAATTTGGGAAAACGAATGCATCCAATTAAACCCCAATAGTACCTTTAGTCACACACTTGAGATTCCCTGGTGATCATTGAGGTTGTGAATAATAGAATTAGATCCACCGCTGTTGGAACCCAACAGCACATGCCCAGATTGAAATCCGAACAGTAGATTTTCGATCCAATGGTCTGAATTTATTTAATGATTTAAGAATTTTTTTTATTTTTTTATTTGATTTTTTATGAATATAATTTTTTATAGAATTATTTTTGTTAAGTTTTTTAATTTTTTTTTTTGGAATTGTTATTTCTCTATTTGGGTTTTATTTATTTTACAAAAAATGAAAAAAAGACATGCCAACAGTACCCATCTGCACACACCCATCAACGGCAGAGGTTCCGCTCCGTCAAATAATAGCAGACGGTCAAAAGTTGGCCATTTGACTCTTGAATAAGAAAATCCGGTGGTGTTGTTAGGTTTTGTTAGTTGAATAAGAAATATTCTCTATCTTGATTTTGGAGTTTGATTGCATGTCTTTTTCCTCATAATGCCTGGTCAAAAAAGAAACACAGCTCACCAAACCAATAAGATCGCGTTTCCTGAATGTGCAATGTAGTTGTCTAACTCTAGATGCATATTAAATTGAATTGGCAAGTGATCTTTAGGGGAAGATTGGTTCGAATACTTTGGTAACGATTTTAGTACTCCCTCCATCCTCTAAATGTGTTGAATTTTTATAAAATTTGATAAAAAAAAATATTTTTTTTAAAGATAGTGGAGTTTACTATAATAATTGAAAAATAAAGTGGTTATACTATAACATAAGAAGATTGATTTGATTTTTTTAAATTATAAATTCTGTTAGAGAGAAAATATTATAAATAAATTGAGATAACCCAATAAAAAAGTATTACATATGTATTGGGACAGCAGGAGTACTTGTTAATGTACTGAGATAATCGGGTTTACTTCACTTGTAGGTAAGTCGACATACGGGAAAGGAAGAAACTGAACACCATGTGTGGCAAGATTGTAGGTTAGTTGAGTTCGGTCTTAGTGTCGATAACGTTTCAATTTTCGATAACATATTTACACATAATAATACAAATGACGTCACTGTCGTTGAGTCCCAACATCTCAGATAGAGAAAAATTACTTATCTAGTTTAGACATAAAAATAAATAAAATCCACTTAAACATAAATCAACAATATTATCAAATATAGCGAAAATTTCTCATTTATTACATATTTTATTTAGTTCATAAATCATAATACAGTAGATGCATATTAGCACCATAACCTATATCACCTGCCCGTCGTCTCTAACCCTTGAAAAGATAGAAAAATAGTAACCGTGAGTCATATGAGCTCAATAACGTGTCGCTCCCTTTATCAAGGGTTACACGAAAGAAGAAGCTAAGAAAAGAAAAAAAAAAAAAAAAAAGACCATTTAGGTCCTTTGATAATTATGAGATGATAATTGTGAACGTCGGAGTGATATGATAAGTTTCAGAGTGCTGGAACAAAGGACCTAAGTGGTCATTTTAAAGCTTCGAAAAAGCTTGTTTACATATAAACTTCGATACCTATGACACCCGACGTCACCAAGGCGCTTCACTTTGCTCTGCCACCCTTTGTCACCGTCTGTAATACTCGAGAATTTTGGAAATTTAGAAACGAATGTATAACATTACGATTTTTAAATAAATTATGCTTAAAGGTTATAAATTTAAAATCAAAGAAAATATTTGATTATTAAATCAAATATGACGATGGGATATTTGGGATGATTAGTTGAACGCGCTAATAAACATTATGAACGAATAACGTTACAACGCTATAACGTTATAAACGTTGCGTGTAAGGGCTAGCGGTAGTAATCCCAAAAATAATGAATTATGACTCAGAAGGTCATATTTTCGTATATGGGATAAATCTATTGATGCAGATAGTTTATGACGAATTAATATTACGAAATTGGGTGAATAATAGACTGAACGAGACGTATCGTAGGACGGAACAGGATATTTCACCCACATCCACCTAATTCTCCCACTTCTCGCCTCCTTTCTCCCCACAATTGCACTCACTGCCGCCCACCATCCTCGACAGCCAGCCGCCTCCAACACCGCCATCATCTTCACCATCAATCATCGCCAACGCATCAATCATCATCATCTTCATCATCGCATCATCAAATCACCTCCGTCATCATCGCACCATCACCACGACGTCGCAAGAACAAGGAAAGCGGCAGCCGGAGGAAAGCATCAACACGGGTAGCTCGTCTATTGAACATCAACGGGTTCGTTCGTGTGGTCGTGTGTCTTAAGGATCATCGACGATCGAGGTAACCTCACTCGTACGAGACGCATCTTTTATTCGAACACAAGCATTCTTTGCATCTGTGCATGTTATGGGACATGTTTTGATGTGCTTGATGTATGAGGAATGGATTGTATGCCTTTTGATGTCAAATCAAGGATCCATGAACGTAGAAGGCGGGTTCCTGGATGTTCTAGACTGCAGAACAGTCGCGGCCGCGACCATCCTTGGTCACGTCTGCGACGGGAAAAATCTGGCAATTTTGGTTGCACAGTGACGTCGCGCCCACGACGGCCTTCTGGTCAAGAATTTGTCGATTTCGTGCATCGAACCTTAAACCTAAATGTGTATTTGAGATATATATAACCCATACGTATGAAAATATAACGTTAAACGTGTATATACGATCACCTTTGACATGTGGAGGGGTATTTGGGGTCGAAATGACTAGAATGCACTCTTATAATGTATATACCCTCACGGAATATAAATAAAAGCGACCGCTAAGCGATTAATAAAAAGGGAACGGGGGATGTGGAGCATAGTTACATTGTCCATGTGAACTAATGAAAAGCAAACGAATATGAAATATCGCCTCCTTGAACTGATAAGGACGACATTGACATCTCTTGTGGATCCGTTGGATCGTTGGTCGTTTTCCTTGAAATTATTGAGAAGGTCAAACATGGTTTCCCTTCTTTGATCCATTGCGATCATCTGTTGCATTCCTTGAATAGCCTTGGTGGCTTTGTTTGAGTCATTGCACTCAAGTATAATTCTCTGAGTCAACGTCACGGGTGAGAACTAGTTAGGGAGCTATGGGCATGCCCCATCCTCTTTACATGCATGCAGCGGCTTCTACGTCATTGTGGCGGGGCCACGGGTTGCTCTTTGCAGGGAGGCCCAAATTATCTCAATGCTAGCAAACGATACCATATTGAATGCGCACAAGAGGTGCAAGGCGACGCACAGAGTAGGCAGGTGCGAATATACAAAATCTATTGGGTAACCTGGCAGACGATTGACGTCTTATCTCTATACTCCGAGTCGGTCATTATCCTTGGAGTCGCTGCTTTTGAGTCAAGTCATGAACCCTAAATAAATACAAAGGAAAGGAATGACTCTTAAAAGCAATACGAAGCCAAATAAAGCAATGAGAAGCGATACTGTATGATATGGTGCCCATATTTTCCAATGTATATATAAAAATATTTTAGGAACTTTCGGCGGTCGTCATAGCCGTTGGCGGAAGTTCCCTGTAATTGGGACTCATACACCTGAGGTTGCTGAGCTTCATTAGCTCACGGTTATGTTTTTCAATTGCAGGTATACCCCCAACAGCATCTGAAGGCTTTTAGTGTGAGCTTACATGCATATAGACGATCTCACATACTCCGCATATTAAAGCAGATCAGATAACTATTTTATTTAATGTAATAATTGATCTGCATTGCTTCTGCTCCAATGTTGTAACTAAAACAGGTATTCGAAATTGTAAGCTATGACTGTGGCTACTATTTGTAGTTTCCTTGACATCTATACCCCAAAATCCATTCGATTTGTTTAGCCTTGTTTGGCCTATTATCAAGACCTGTATGTCTGCACTGCCAGCAGTGAACGATACTTCAATGCTAAGGATGAATATTTTGGTCGTTCGAAAAGGAAGAGGGATGATCGACGACCAGGCGGTGGCCTATCGCATGGGGGCACTAGTAGGTCGAACCACCAAATGGTTCCTTACAACAATTCGCCGCCAAGAAATCGAGCTTTGGGTGGAAGGTTTGACAATCAGCATAGACAGTCCAAAGGCTCACGGGCAGGTTCAAGCGGATTTCAACAGTCCAGAGCTGGCACACTGGGTAGGTCTACTACCAATATCAAATGCTTTCAATGCTGAAGCATAAGACATATGGCAAAGGACTGTCGGACCGGTCCATGTCACAATTGTGGGGAACGTGGTCACATCAGTAGGGACTGCACAAAGAGGAATGATAATCAGAGGAACACTAATCAGAGGACTGGGAATCAGAGGAATGACAACCGAAGGAACTACACTGAGAGGTCGATTGCTATTGCACGCCCTCACGTACAGATGAATAGGGCAGAAACGTCCCGACCACAGCCATCCAATAAGCGAGTTTTCATGATGAATCCTCAGGAGGCCCAACAAAGTGGAGCTACCATGACCGGTAATCTCAAACTCTTTTCAAACAATATCTATACTTTGTTTGATTTGGGTGCAACCCAATCTTTTTTTTGTAAGTCATTCCTGAACAAGAATAACATAATACCAACAAAAATACAACGGAATATTCATATTGGGTTATCAACGGGGGAGGTTGATGTGTGCGATCACGTTATCGCCCATGCCCCTATCGTCGTGGGGGTAGAGGAAAGCCCAACCGATCTCATTGTTTTTTACCTCCATGACTTTGATGTCATTTTGGGAATGAATTGATTGGAAGGGCATAAAGCGGTCATCGATTGTAAAAAGAAGATAATAACGTGTAGGAGTCCTAAGGGGGGAAAGATTAGATACCATGGAGAGGGTTCAAAACCAGAATTACAGCTGGTATCAGCCTTTGTGGCACGAAAACTATTAAGAAAGGATGTCATGGTTATCTCTGTAGCTTGGAAGATTTGACTAATAAGGAGACGAATCTCTCCGATATACCAATAACGCGAGATTTCCCTGACGTATTTCAGGATGAGATTCCCGGGATGCCACTGGTAAGGGAGATTGACTTCCCTATCGATCTAGTGCCAGGTGCAGCGCCAATATCCCCTGCCATCAAGAACCGGTATCCCCTGCACCGACTACCGCGAGCTGGACAAGCTTACCATCAAGAACCGGTATCCCCTACCATGGAATGACGATCTCTTCGACCAACTAAAGGGGGCAACGGTGTATTCGAAGAAAGATCTTCGTTCCGGGTATCACCAACTACGTGTCCGACCCGACGATGTGTCAAAGACCGTATTTCGTACCCGTTATGGACATTACGAATTCCTAGTGATGCCGTTTGGGCTTACCAATGCCCCAGCCGTCTTTATGGACATGATGAACCGAGTCTTTACGTCATATATTGACCGGTTTGTTGTGGTATTCATCGATGACATCTTAGTATATTCCAAGACACAACATGATCACGAGGAACACCTCCAAACTATTCTCGAGACCTTGCGATTTCACCAGTTGTATGTCGAACTCAAGAAGTGGGAGTTTTGATTGCAAGAAGTGGCTTTTCTAGGGCATGTAATTTCTGGAGAAGGAGTAAGAGTAGACCCGAGGAAGTTCGGGTCAATGATTAATTGGACCAGGCCGACAAATGCCACAAAAGTAAGAAGTTTTCTTGGCTTGGTCGGATATTATCGCAGATTTGTTGAAGATTTCTCCAAGATCGCCATGTCTTTAACTAACTTGACACGGAAGTCCCTTAAGTTCCTATGGACTGATAAGTGTGAGGGCGCATTCGTGGAACTTAAGAAGCGTCTCACATCAGCACTAGTTCTCACCCTTCCTTGTAGCAAGGAAGGATTCTATAGTTACAGTGATGCATCTATTCAAGGTCTTGGGTGCGTACTTATGTGGCATGGCAAGGTGATTGCATATGCTTCAAGACAATTGAAGCCGTATGAGCGTAATTGGCAGCAGTGATATTTGCCCTGAAAATGTGGAGACATTATTTGTATGGAATTTCCTGCCAGATCTTCAACGACCACAAGAGTTTAAAGTACATTTTCACTTAGTAGGAGTTGAATATGCGTTAAAGGAGATGGTTGAAACTTCTAAAAGATTACGATTTGGACATCCGATATCATCCAAAAAAGGCGAACGTAGTAGCTAACACTTTAAGTCGAAAGGGTAGAAAGGCAGAAGACACTTTACAATTGCTAAGAATCACAGAGGTTGAGGTGATTGATGACTTCTGCAAATTAGGTATAGAGATCCGTCCGACATCAAGTGACAATATACTTGCAAACCTGTAAGAGCAACCTACTCTTCAGGAAGAGATATTGCAAGCTCAAGATGTAAACGAGCTGATGAGGAAGTTTAGGGAAGAAGCCCTACAAGGAAAAGCAAATGGTTTTGCGATTCACGAAGATGGCACCTTGAGGTTTCGGGGACGGCTCTGTGTGCCAAATGACGATACTTTGAAGAAAAAGATCATGGAAGAGGCTCATCAAACCCCTTATTCTATTCACCCAGGAGGCAATAAGATGTATCAAGATTTACGACAACGCTTCTGATGGGGGAACATGAAAAGAGAAGTTGCGGAATTTGTGGCAAAATATATTACTTGTCAGCAAGTTAAGATTGAGCATCAACGACTCGGAGGTTTACTACAACCCCTAGAAATTCCCACCTGAAAATGGGATTCAATCTCGATAGATTTTATAGTCGGTCTTCCAATAACGACAAAAGGGATGAACTCTATCTGGGTGATTGTAGACCGATTGACTAAGTCAGCAGATTTTCTGCCAATTAAAAACACTTGGAGTGTTGACCGTCTAACGGAAGAATATATAAGAGAAATAGTCAGACTACATGGAGCTCCAGAATCCATTGTTTCTGACAGGGATACGAGATTTCAGGAGTATTTTTGGAACGGCTTACAGAGGGCATTTTGAAAGAAATTGAATTTCAGCACTGCATTTCACCCAGCTTCTGATGGACAAACGGAAAGAACAATCCAAAAGCTAGAACACATGTTACGATCATGTGCCTTGGACTTCCAAGGATCATGGGATCAATATTTGCCTTTGGTAGAATTCACGTACAACAGCAGTTTTCATCCCAGTATCGGTATGGCTCCGTACGAACCCCTTTATGGAAGGAGGTGTAGGACGCCGCTTTACTGGGATGACATCGAGGATAGGATAGTCATTGGACCAGAGTCATTACGAGAAATGACGGAGGCCATTAAACTGATCAGAAACAGAATGAAGACAGCCCAAGATCGTCAAAAGTCGTACGCAGATGTGCGACGAAAGCCGCTCGAGTTTGATGTGGGGGATCATGTGTTTCCGAAGGTTTCTCCCACGAAGGACGTTATGCGATTTTGAAAGAAGGGAAAGCTAAGTCCTCGCTACGTAGGACCTTATCAGGTTCCTGAACTGGTTGGAGAAGTTGCATACAGGCTTGCACTACCAATTGACCTTTCAGGCGTACATAACGTATTTCATGTATCACAGCTGAGGAAATAAATGTCAGAGCCAAGCCATGTCATTCAGCACGAAAAGATCATTCTGGAAGAGAATATGACATACGAGGAGCAACCTCAGCAAATCTTAGATCGTCGTGAGAAGATTCTCAAAAACCATACCATTTCACTAGTAAAAGTCCTCTGTGCTAACCACCAGACCTCGGAGGTAACTTGGGAGGAGGAGGGAACAATGCGAAAGCAATACCCGCATCTATTTCCCAGTAAGTCATCACTTGCCCTTATTTAAATCAGTTTCGGGGACGAAACTTCCAAAAGTTGGGGGTGATGAAATACCCGAGAATTTTGTGAATTTAGAAACGAATATATAACGTTACGATTTTTAAATAAATTACGCTTAAGGGTTATAAATTTAAAATCCAAGAAAATATTTGATTATTAAATCAAATATGACGATGGGATATTTGCGATGATTAGTTGAACGCGCCAATAAACATTATGAACGAATAACGTTACAACGTTATCACGTTATAAACGTTGCGTGTAAGGGCTAGCGGTATTAAACCCAAAAATAATGAATTATGACTCGAAAAGTCATATTTTTGTATATGTGTAATAACCCAAAAATTTATCAAATTTAAAAATATATATTGGATTAAAAATATACGTACGAAGCGTATGCAACGAA
>JAOVYX010004618.1:0-10101 GCA_035668315.1 Drosera spatulata
AACGTCTCTCGATAATTAATCATTGTTGATTTAATTATCCGAAATATTTTATAATAATATTTCGTTCAATGATCGCAGATTTTCAGGCTCAACAATAACTTTGACGATGTAACGTTCATCGTTCTTAAAGTTTTATTTATGCGTTCGTTGCATACGTTTCGTACTTATATTTTTGATCCAAAATATATATTTAAAACTGATAAATTTTTAAATTATTATAATATATATAAAAATCCCAATATTGCATCAAATCAAACAACTTTGATCGATCAAAGTTCAAAATACAAAAACAGAAAAGGAATCCTCGAATTACCCGAACATGCTGCTTCGCTGTTGTATCCTCCAATCTCACATCCCCACTCACTAATCGATCCACACTCCTCGAGCACAATCATCAAAATTCACCTTTAATCCAATTCGATTCCCTATTCGAAACCGTAGAATCCCTTGTTTTCGCTTCAAATTTTGATCGAATTTTTCTGGGTTCGAATCAAGTAGATGGATCCGAGAAGATGAGTATAAGACCACCCGGCTAAAAACAAGGTTTTTTTTTTTTTTTTTTTTTTTTTTTTTGCGGCTATGAATTCTGGTTTCTCCATGTTCAGCACAGCAATGAGATCTTCTGTTAATGGGTATTTTTTTTTTCACTTGTTTCTCGCTTGCCCATGTTCTGATTTCGCTGTAATTTAGGGTTTTGTAAAGCATGTGAAGCGTTGGATGCTTGTTGGATGATGAATTTGTTCGTTTCTGCGATGTGGGTTGTGATGTAAGTGATGAACTTTGAGGTGTTTGGTGATATTCATATTGATTCAGGATTCAGATCCTCGCGATTCGGTTAAATCTATGATCTTGAGATAAGGCTGTGTATGTGATTTGGGTACTTTTTGGGGTATCCTTCTAATCGTTGGATTTTTGGCCAATAGTGGTAGTATGGTAGATTTAGGGAGGCATAAATCTAGGTAAGATACCTTGCTGTATGTGCGTGCCTAATTGTGTCTAGTATTAATTGTGAAAAGTATTTGGTTATTAGGCTTTTATGGTCCGGTGTTCAAGATGATGATGTGCAATTACCTTAGATGGACACTGCCGATTTTGGGGCATGGTTGATCTCTTGAGCATCTTTTGTGTGCCTGTGTGCCAATATGTGTCCAATGTTAAATCAATAATAGGCTATTAGGCTTTCATTTGGTATACCGAGTGTGGACAGTAATGACTTTTGAGCATAGGCAATCTCTTGAGCTCATGCTGCTAGATTGAACACTTGCTTCTCGCGACAGAGTTGGTCATATTTGCAGTGTTTAGGGCTTGCCAAATCCATACCAATTGAGTAAAAGGCCAGGGCATGTTTCAAGACCCGACCTTCCAGAGTTTGTGATGAATGGGTTAGGATACTCCTATTATATATGTGGCCAAGGGCCAAGGAGGGCAAATGTTCTAGCCCCTTTTATTGCGTATGTACCTACCCTTAGTTGGTGTTTTCATGTCCGACTGTCCATCCAGATTGCTTGGTTATGAGAATTTGGAGGTTATAAACCCAGATGGTGGCCAGGAGGATGCAGAAGAACAAGCTAGGAGAGGAAGATGGAAGCAAGAGGTCTGTAGTTGCTCTACTCTGGGCTCTTACTGGTACTCAAGCTTTCTTTAATCTCCTCTGCCATGTTTGTGCTATATTCCATCTAATCTCAAATGATTGAGTTATGTAAAATTATCCTTTTGCTATGTCTGACTGAGATCTGATTTTTCAAAGGAAAACATATTGTTGGTGGTAGATGGCATGGATGTTCTTTTTTCCTACGCTCTGGGTCCATGATGTACTACTTTAACTTGTCATGGGTTTGCTTTGACTTGACATATACTTCTTGTAACTTTGATCATCTTGTTCATGTAATGAAACAACCAAATTCATGCTTGCTTGTATGTTGGGAGTTTAGAGCCACATTTTAGGAAGTAGTACTTCACTGAACTGGACTCGAAAATACTTGGAATTTTAAACTGTTGGTAAAAATGTATTATAAAATCTTGATATTTCGACAGGAGAGAGATAGCTATTGGAAGATGATGCAGGAGTATATTGGCTCTGATGTAACATCGATGGTGACTCTTCCAGTCATAATATTTGAGCAAATGACTATGCTGCAAAAAATGGCTGAGGTTCATTCCTTGACACTCTTATGCAAGAAAGATATGTTCAGATGCTTTCTCGAACTCAAAGTTAACCCTAGGATCGTTTTCCTACTTGTTTCAGTTGATGAAATATCTCTTGGACTTGGCGGATGAATGTGAAGATATCCAGGGGAAGTGAAACGCTTGGAGCGTTCTGGGGGGTTTGTCCGAGCGCTGCCTCATGCTAGATTGAAGAGATTCCCTCTAGCAATAGAAGCATTTGATAGAGTTGGAGATGTGAGTCGAGTGGAGGAGGTTTGGGAGGAAATGAAGATGACTGATGTGTTCAGTCCAAATATTAGTTCACTGCACTCACGAACGATGAAGTCTGGAGATTCATATGGGAAATGAAGTTGAATGGATGCTAACCAAATGCCATTACCTGCATACATCTGGCTTCAGGTTGCTTAAAAGAAGGATCAAAGGACGGAATTTTGAGAACCTTGGAGTTGAGAACGAAGCAGAAAACCGTCAACGAAGTGAAGAGGTCTACTCTATGGCTGGAGATGACTCTATATATCATCTTTGTGTACTGATTAACGGGATGTAGAGAACGTTTAGAAGTTGTACAAAGAGCTAAGAAAGGCGATGTATTCTAAGCATAATTCTGTATACAACGGTTTCTTGAAAGCCTATGTCAAGGTCAAAATGTATTGTCTGGGTCTTTTAACAAGGATGATTCTCAGTGGTGTTCGCTCAGGTGCTGGACTGATGTGCTCAGTTCAAATATCAGTACAAGGCCTAAAGTATCATATGACAGATACGATTCTGTATATTAGCCTTCGCCTTTGTCTTGCAATGCAAGGAATTTCATTCATTGTACTTGCTCTAAACGCAACTAAGATACGATGAATAGCAATTCAGAAGATCCATTCATATTCAACACCAGAGAGAAAAACAAGAATTCTGCAAACCAACTCAGAGTAAAGGAAAAAGAAGAAGTATTCTATTATTCACAGCCAAAGCTTATTGATTTGAAAGCTGCTGAACCAACAAATTCATCTCCGAATCAACCAATGCGAATCATCATCTCATGGTTTCAGAAGCTTATCTTTACACAAGCAGCTGAACCAACAAACGCAACATCGAATCAACAAAACAAGTGCCGTGTCTACTCTACTAACGACCAATACGAAGTGCCGTGCCTACTCTACTAACGACCAATACGAAAGAGCGTTACAAGAGAGCCAAGTAAGGCTAAAGAGCTGTATACTCCAGTAGCTCCACTGATATGATAGAAGGCAATTCAGCGTAGTGTATTTGTGTGGTGGCCTCATGGTAGCAGGAAACGCTTGCAATACGTAACCACAGTCAGGAAACCATGTATGTCTGTCACAACTTGTAGAGAAGCTTCCAAGGACACAACGTTGTAAGGAATTGTAACTGGATATTGCCTAGAATAGAACAACACCTTCACCAAAGAGTGTGTCATGTCATGAAGCTCAAGAGTTTGCACTGGAAGCTGTTTCAAAGGCCAGGAGCATTTTTTCTTCCACTTATCGAGCATGTCAACTGCCTCACATATGTCCTCTAGCATTCTCCTGGAGATCATTGAAACTAAGATATCAGTATATGTCGAGCGACTCGTACAAATTTAAACATCAATCAACATTTGGACTCGGGTATATTTACCTGACTACTAGAACCTGAATATCATCATTCGCAGTATTCACAGTATACCTAATTAAGGCAAGCACGACCTTTTCAAACCCTTCCTTTTCGGTTTCAGAAACCTGCACATGTTGAGAGAGCTTTTGGAACAGCACCCGGATGCATTTCTTGGCTCTTTTCGTCTTGGGAGCAATCAGCGCCTCCCTGCAAAGCAAAATTGTAAAAGAAATAAGATTCTACCTGGATCCTTATACACGTGTTCATCTTTTTTTCAGGTTTTTGACTTATTACCTCATGTCATCAGTCAATGGGGTTGCAGTTTGTCCCAAAGGGTCACGCTTGACCATGTACGAGCCAGAGGTCCTGAAATTGGGTACATACTGAATGAGTTACATTGCGATGACAGAGGAAAGTAAACAAGGAATGAAGTGCAAGAAAATAGGCCTAGCTGCGTCGAAAAGATACACGTCGAATGGTCGATCCAGTATGTCCGGAAAGACAAGTTAGATCCGAAGATATATACTGCACGTGGAGGAGCCTTATTCCTATCCGATACAAAGATAGAGGAACAAGCTTGATGAATTCTTGGTTTAGCCACACAACAATTGCAATAACCATTGTTTGGACGTTGACTTCTGTATTAGATTCACAAGATGCGCATTTTCATCTATCCGGCTGCGCGAAGTATCACATGATGAAATAAGAAGACTGCCCGCATTAACGAAGAGAGACCAAGTGCTCAAGGAGCTGGCAGGAAAAATAACAAAGGCAAGCTACTGATGCTTCGATCTCAACACAGACATCCCAAACCATCCCTCAGTTATGAACTCGTTAATTACCTTGTCAGGTCATTTCTGGTTTTATAACCTTCGAAAGGGTTATACTTGCCAGCGTTTGAGCAAGAGGTCTTGAGAATGAGGTTACATACAAATGAGCTACATTGCGATGACGGCGGAAACTAAACAAGGAATGAAGTGCAGCAAATTAGGCCCATGGCTGCGTCGAAAAAGATACACATCAATCCTACATGTCCAAAAAAAAAATCTAGCTAGTTGCTAAGATATTATACTGAAGCGGAAGGAGCCTTATTCCATCCGATAGAAATAAAGAGAAACAAGCTTAATGAATTCTTGCTTTAGCCCTGCGACTATTGCACCAACGATTGCTTGGTCCTTAACTTTTGAATCAGATTCACAAGATGGGCATTTTCATCTATCCTGAGGCGCGAAGTATCACATGATGATTTAAGAAGACCACCAACATTAACTAACAGAAAGCAAGACCAAGTGCTTAAGGGGCTGGCAGGAAAAATAACCAAGGCAACCGACTAATGCTTCGATCAGTACAGAGACTTCCTAAACCATCCCTCACCAGGGCTAGGCACAAAAGGCCATTAAAAATTTCAGCCAACCATTTGCAACTCTCCTGTGACTTCTGACTTTCACTTTTCTGAATAAGATGCTTGACATCAAATTAATCTGGGTTGCTTGATGATAAAGAACCATTAAGCCTGACGATATCCATTCCTCGACGGTATGTTCAAACAGCATGCAAGATCTAGCAGAAAATCTCATTCAAGCTCTAGGAATCGTTTATACAGCGACTTTGCCTAGGTCAGAAATATACATTTGGTTAATCAAGAATCCGAGGAAACGAAACCGGTTATCAACAAAAGTTCTTTGGTTCAAATACAGTAGGCCCGGTTACTACCTTGATTGGCATCATCTGATGATAAAATGCTCGCAACTAACACGAAAGTTCTCAAGTAACCTAGACAAAACGTACAGAGTACACTCCAGAGAAACTCAACCCCATCATACAAACGACTAGAGATTGTGATCACATAACAGATGGTGACGACCAAAACCAAAACAAAGGATTCGGAACTTACACTGATGCTTGGCCTTCATCCAATGCTACCGTTGTTTGCTGTGTCATCGATTCCACCTTCGGCTCCCCGCTCTGGTCCTCCTTCCCATCATTCTTTTCCTCATTCTTCAGCTGTGCTGCTTCGTCTTTCTTTCCCGGACTTGCTTCCTCCGTCGCCTCAAGTCCCACTTTCTTGCCAAGAACCAATCTGTATCCATCAGATCAAACTACGATCACAATTGTATAGTCGAAACCAAAGCTACGTTATAAGATAAATCAGAGCAAACTTACTCATTCCATTTCCACGGCACATTCATGTTAGCAGCAACCTCAGGGGTCTCCGGCAACGACTCGGATCGAGGAAGTGAAGGAGTTGTCTTGACGTCTTTGCGGCCTGGTGGGATGCCCCCCGGCAACCGATGTGCAGTCCTATTAACCACCCAACGACTAATTAAATGGGCATTACTCAGGATCAACGCTACTAATACGCTATCAAAGATTTAAACTAGGGAATCAACGTTCCATCACAGGTCATTCAAGAAACGATTGATTGAAAAAAGGGCAAAAATAAACAAACGCCAACCGCACCTCTTGTTCTTGGTCACACTGCGGACGCCGCCTCGACCACCGCCTCGACTAGGCAGAAGGGACGACATCGAAGGCTGCGGCGGTGGCAGACGGCGAGGTAGCGGCAGTAGAAGCGATTCCGGCGGGGGTGGCAGTGGAGCGGACGGGGGTGGCAACGGAGGATATTGATCGTCGTCAAATGGCAGTTGTGGGTTAGTTTCGGAGGGAGGCAGTGATGGTTTGGTGGGCAGGGATGGATTAGAATCCATTGGTATGGTGGGTGAATTTTCTTGGGGGAGAGTGAGGTTGAAGATGATGAAGAAGACGAAGGAAAAAGAAGTGCGGGAATGGGGAGTATACAATTTGGTTGCGGTTAGTTATTTTGTAACAGCAATCTTGAAATGCCAGGTCACTTGTGTATGCACGTACTTTGTCTTAAGATACTAGTAACTATTAGATCCGGCATGAGTTTATACAGGTGTACTTACTTAATTTGAATAGATTTCTTCGAAAATATCTATTGAAAAATAATAAAAAATAGGGTATATTTTATTAGCTACGGGAATGGTTAAAGATATACATATTGCTCAATGTAGTATAAGAGCAAGTCTAACATTGATGATAAAATAAACATATCTATTATTATAATATGATATTAAAAAGCGTTTTTTCATCAATTATAATTATATTTTTAATATTTGATGTATTTTACACCCAAAAAGTTTCATTTTTATTAAATCTCTTTTTATTAAATCTAACATAATTTCAGTATCAATGTTATTTTATATGCACTTCTTATTAAAATTATAACACATCATAAATTTTTTAAAATTATGAGCAACTGTTTTTCACCCATTTTTCCATCTTTACATTCAATTAATTTTCTCAAGTATATTTTTGTGTATTTTTCCTTTATTAAGTAATTATATAGCCTTTAAAATTTTTTAAAATAAGAAAAATCAAAATAATACTCAGATGACGTGATAAGAATAGTTGTAGTTATAACTGATACCAAATATAAAATTAATTATAACTCAATTCTATTTTGACATCAATTTTAACTAATGAAGTATTGTTTTTTTATTTGTGACAAATTATATAAATAACATCATTTTTAACTCATTATTAAATTTTCTAGTAGTTTTTTTTGTTGTTGTGGTCGTCGCATGTTTGTATAGTGCGTTTTCCTTTTTGGTATAGATATGATTGTGACCAAATCTTAACAAACCATCCGTTTTCCTTTTGGTAGAGATATGTTTGTGAGTAAATCTTGTCAAATTTTATAAAATTATTTGAAAGTGTATCTATGAGAAAATAAAATTAGATGGTAAGTATCAATTGGAAAAAAAATACAGAAAGTGCACTTCTATGTAATTCCACATAAATTATTAAACTTAAAATTAAAGTTAGATTATGTATTTTTTATCTAAATAAACATCATATTCTTTTTCATATCTATTATTAATCAGTATAAAATTTAATATTATTCTATAATCTTAATATGTATACATATATAATTCTGAAAAAATAATCATCATATATATTATGCTCAATAATAAATGAGAAAATTCTCAAAAACTACAAAAAAAAAAAGAAAAAAAATTCCAAACTCATACAACTAAAAAAAATAATTCCCAAAAACTACATTTTCGTCTTTTTTCACAACTTCTTGTCGTCCTCCTCCTCTTCTTCTTCTCCCTCCACCACCAAGAACACCACTCCTCTGTCGTCGACCATCATCCTTAGTTAGAAACTCAATCGTCATCATATCTGTCATCTTTATGTATTTTTTCCATTTTAATGATTCTCAAAACCTTAGAAACACACATCAAATCAAAAAATCGAAGGAATTAAATCGAGAAATCATGAAATCGGGTTGAAATTGAGTTCATAAAAATTGATTTTTCACTTATCAGATGAAGAAGAAGAGGAGGACGATGACAGACTGTTTGTAATAGTAAAGACGCACTATTTGAAACAGTGCGTTTGAACAATCAAACAGTGCGTCCCAAAACGCATCAATTGAAGAGAACCGAATTCGATGACATCTTCATCCGCATAATCATGGTCGTTTATAAAAGAGAAATATCAAAATCACACTGTTTGGAATTATAAAGACGCAATGTTTATAATAAGAAAGGCCCAATGTTTGAAACAATATGCCTGAACAATGAAACAATGCACCCCAAAACGCATCATTTGAAGAGAATCGGATTCGATAGTATCTTCATTATCATAATCATCTTGATCTTCCCCATTCAACTCAAGATTCCTCAAGAAAAATAGCAAAAACACACTGTTGAGAATAATAAAGACGCACTGTTCGTAATAATAAAGGTCCACTGTTTTAAACAGTACGTCGGAACAATCAAACAATACGTCTTTATTATTTCCCAAAAACGGAAATTTAGTGTAGATCGAATAATGAATTTAGCACATTATTATCACAGCCACTTCCTCCAACACATCACCTCTCTCATCCTCATCATTCATGATCTTTATTTCTCTGATACCGCTTTCAAGGAAGAAGACGAGGAAGTGGGATCCGAGCGAGTTGGTTGGTGCTTTGGATTGGTGATTGAGTTTGGGGGAGGCGATGGTGACGATGACAACGATGGTGTCAAAAGAGAGGTGGCGATGGGAGGGTCAATAGGAACGGAAGATGGGAAAGAATGATGATGGGCGAGACAGGAGAGGAAGAAAAGAGAATGAAAAAGTGAGAAGTGAGATTATATATTAGGGGGATTTTTTTTTTTCGATTGTAATATTTTTGAAAAAATAATACATTGGGGGAATTTTCTTATAATAAATTATCTGAAGTACTTCATCAAGAAAAAAATATCCAAAAAAATAAATTTAAGTGAAAATTATTGAAAGTTTTTTTTTCTGATTATGCAAAGGTGAAAAGTACTTTATCTGCTTTTGAGAGAAAAAAAAAAACACCTCTTACCTGAAATGCCCTTATCCTCTTCTATTTCTTTTCTTTGTGGTCGTCAATAAGATCCTCTCGATTCCTTTCTTGCGTCAGTTACACAAGGCCATAATTTTTTTTTTCTCCCATCTCACCGTTTAATTAATTTCCTTTGCTCTGGTCTGAACTTCATCTCCTCTCCCAATTATCATCCCTCTCAATCAACTAATCTCGCCCCAAATCATCGCTCACTTGAAACAAGGAATTGAGTTAGCTAAGAGCTCGATCCATGAGATCTCAATCGGCGTTGCCTTCCTTTTGATTTTGGTGGCGGAGGTTCGATTTCTTGTCGGAGAAGACGACGACGGATTTTGATCCCCGTGACCAAGGCTCTGCATACCCAGCTTATACCCCTAGGTGGGTTTACGGAGTTCCCAGATGCCATCCTCTATTCGAAGAGGATTGATATGTATAATTTGTATAAAGAGGTATACTTTATGATTATATGACTTATCATTTAATCATGGCATAGCAACTTTTTCTCCTTCCGATTGACGATATGGAAGACCCATTATGGTGTTGATAATCTTTTCTAATTTGTGGCCTTCATCCGGTTGTTTCGAGAGGAGGATTTCGTGTCCAGAATGTCGTTAACTTGAACAGTGCGCTTTTGTTTATTGGGCACTGTTCTGAACTGTTCGTATTTTTCCAGTATAATAAAGGACATTGAATATAAGTAATGTATGTTATATTGGTATATATCAGAACTGTTTGTTATATTTTGTATATATTTATACATATCAGAACTATTTGTATATATCAAAACTGTATATATATAAGTAATGTACGTTATATTTTACATTATGATCTATTACTAATTACTGAAATAAAAAGCAACCTATTATATTTTCTCTAAATTTAACAATAAAATTTAGAAAACTTTTATTACAAAAAGTTTACACATATTTTATTTAAAAAAT
>JAOVYX010004619.1:0-10100 GCA_035668315.1 Drosera spatulata
TGCAGGGACTACTTTCTGGAAACTAGTCGACGGGTGTCCTTTGAGTATACTCTTCTTGGTACTGGTTTCAACCTTGAAAGTAGCTTGACAACTTAATTTATGATCGAGTAAACTGAATTCAGAACCAATATGGCTTTTGGTTGTTTGCAGCTGGAGTGAATGATTCTGTGGACCACGCTATCGAACTTGCAGAACTGCTGCATGGTTGGGGGCGAGGTCACCATGTGAACCTAATACCTTTTAATCCTATAGAAGGCTCCGAGTATCGACGTCCTTACAAAAAAGCGGTATGTGTAGTTCTTTCTGGTTTTTTTTATCTTCAACAATATAATCCCCTGAACTACTTCAAGGATTTATTGCTGCGTTTTAAAATTCACCTAAAGATGAGAGCTGACATCCTGTAATTCTTATGGCTTCAAGAAATGCAATGCTCTGTATGGATATTGAAATACGAATATAATGCATGAATTGTTTGTTGATATGTGAAACTGGAATGAGAAATGACAAAGCGTGAATATCGTGGTAGTATGTGTCCTCGTTTTTTGTTTTTTCCATTACTTGTCCTAAGCCAAATACACGATGGTTTCATTGCGTATACGTGCAGATGCTAGCATTTGCTGCTGCTTTGGAGTCCCGTAAAATAACAGCAAGCATACGTCAGACACGAGGTCTTGATGCAAGCGCGGCTTGTGGGCAGTTGAGGAATGAATTCCAAAAGAAGCCTTTGATTTTAGACTCTGAGAGCCAGCAATCGGAGGAACTGGTTTCGGTTGCTTGTTGATTGTTGCATGCCAGGATTCCTGTGCTCGGTCTTTGTCACTCCATTAGAACGTAGAAACTCGCAGAAAGAAGGTTCTGGTTCTGGTTCTGGTTCTGGGTTTTGGGTTCTGGGTGCGCCGCCCTGCTGAAATTATTGGGTCTTGTTTCTGCTTTATGGTTTGAGGCAGAAGATGTGACATTTTCGGAGCTTCCACTCTCCTGGGTGATGTATTTGGGATTTAGTGTACTGCCGAAAGATAGGCTAGGATATAGTCGCGACAAGTTCTACCTGTGATTGGCAAGCTCTGCATAAACTGGGCAACACTATTGTGCTACTGTTGTAAGTCATAGAAACTAGGCAAAGGAATGTATCTTGGGAGAATTCTTCGTATGTATCCCTACGAAGAATAAATGACACAGAAATATTCCTTTTTTTTTCAATAAATATCCCATCAATATATGTTCCAATAATTTTCATGTTGAAATATTTGTATATTATATTTATTTTTCTAACAAAACTATCATTGATTATATAAAATATTTATTTTTTTAAATAAAATTAATTTCAAATCCAAATCTATATGGTAGTGGAAAACCATCGTAGGTCTCGCTTACATAATGGAACCACCGTACTGAACGTCAGTACGTCATCATTGTCGTCAACCTTATTCAGCAACCGTTGTTAGTATGTCATAATCGTCGTCATCGAATTGACCAAGAGCCAAATTCATCATCTTCAATCCGACAAGAGCACTATCCAAACACGTACTGCGATCAAAACAAAAAAATTGAAATTAATGAAAAATCAATAATATGAATGAAGAAAACGTACTGTAATAAAATTAACATATTTTGATTTTTCGGTCCATTCTGATGTTAGTCATCCATTGTAATAATTGAGAGGATGTAATGCATATAAGGATGATGATGTACAAAATCCAACTCGCCAGGTGGAATTTCAGGGTCTCCTGATGGTGGACTTGTTCTTGTCTTTATTGTTTTTGTTATTTTTTGGTTAGCTGCGACACTTGTGGGCTTGTTTGCCAATGACAGATGGGACAAAGCCATGACAGAGAGCTTCCATAGAATGGGAAGCATACGCTCCAAAGACAATACGGAATGTATAGCATCTTGGCGATGATTGACCAATCGTTGACATATGTGAAACGCTTTACATGCTGTACACTGCAAGTCGAACGCCTGGACTTTTAAAATGGTGGGACTAGAACAATAAATAGTCGATAAGATTTTGCTAATAACTTTTCAAAGCATAAGATTGGAATTCAAAAAAAATAAAAATAAAAAAATCAAATCAAATCTCTAAAAATCACACAAAATGATAGGTTTTTTAAAAAAAATCAGAAAAAAAAAATGATAAAAGGAACTTTAGGTAAAAAAAGGGGTGGTATTTGATGGTAATTAATTTGGTTAAGTGGTATTTTCGGATAATTTTTTCATGTATCTTGTAGCGTTTAGATGAACTAGCTAAAGTTTTGTCTTAAATTCCGAATGAATAAGAGAGTAATGAGCTAAACTTGTTTTGTTCTTTATGAGTTTTTAACCTGGTTCTAATAGAATAATAATATTTTATTAATTTTTATTATTTTTAAAGTAATTACTTGTAATTTTTTTAAGTAAATATTTTATAAATTTTGTTGTTAAGTTTATACTTCGGATAATTTATTAAAAATAATCATATGATTATTATTATTTGAATTAAATATGTATAGTAATTATGATTATTGAAAAAGAATATTAAATTTAATTATGATTAATAATTTATAGGAAAAATCATATAATATTAATTTTTATGAAAAATGCATTATCCAACTTTGGTTTTAGGATGAATTACCTAGATATACAAAAACTTTTAAAAAATGCCTAAGAGATACACAAGGAATCAAAATTTCAAAAACATGTAATTTATCTATCTCTTTTAAATTCCTAACCCTATTCTCATTTTCTCCCTAACCCCTACCATCACCCAACCGTCGTCGGAATCTTTGTCGAAATCCGACCATCGTCGTCGGAATCCTAACACATCGCCCGAATCGTTGTCGGAATTAGGCCGGAATCTGAAACGTCGCCAGAATCTTTGTCGGAATCCTACCACCTTGCCAAAATATGAAACAGAGAGTCTGAATAAAATTAAAATAGAGTGTATTATCAAAAATGAAAACCGAACAACTGTGCAAAAATAAAACAGAGCGTTAGTAACAAAATGATACAGAGCCCCTATAAGAACTGCCGCTCTGTTCCGAAACACAACGCCTGTTCTCACGATCTGTTTTGAAACAGAGCGTCTTTGTTATTTTGAAACAGTACGTCTATGTTTTCTCATAAACAGAGCGTCTTTGTTATTTGGAAACACCGCGTCTATGTTTTTAGAAATATAGTGCCTGTGTTATTTTTGAAAAAGAGTGACAGGTTTAAACAAAACAAGATGACTATTAAAAAAAAAAAAAAAGCAAACAAAAATATGCAGACACGGCATATGAAACAGGTTGGATACGGCATTGACATATGAAACTTCTTGAAGAACTGTTTTCCACAACTATAAATATGGTCTCATTAGAAAACGGACCGAACTTCATATAAAGCACTATAAGTAGCAGCAACATATCCCTATTATAAAGGTTCCCAAGGTATGGACAAAAAGAAAAATCCTGGCTACTCCTGAACTCAGAACTTTGATTTCAAGTGTAGGATTTTAAAAGAAATAAAATGAACACTTGTCACAGTGATTGGAATATCCAAGAATCGGTTCTTTTGGACATTGCGGATAACAAGATTTCATTCCAAAGCTTTGAGTCATGAGAAGCAAGGCCAAGGCGTACTATAAGTTTCGTAATTTGAAACGAATATTTGCAGTGGGTTTACAACTCTTCTGTTGCTTTTCTACAGTGGAAAGAGAATTTTAAGAAGGGAAATAGCTAAACGCATAGAAGAACAACCCATGTGACCCTTGATGAGTACTTTTAGCAATAACAATAGATCGACAAGGTAGGATCATTGAATCTACCTTAACTTCTTCATAAAACTTCTTTTCCCAAAAGTGTAACTTTTGCATTGTGTAAGAAAGGTTTTCGTGATCCCGATCTCACATTTTTCGTCACACGGATAACTACTCTCAACACTCTCGAACGGATTCAAGAAATCCCATGCCGACGATTGATGGTGAAATCTAGGGCTTATGATTGGATTATTGGGGAAAAACTCCAAAAATTAGGGTGTGAGACGGCGGAGGAGTCGACGATGTCGTCAGTGGTGGTGATCGTTACGACGGCGGCGGCGGCGATGGAGGTAAGGTCGGTGCTGAGGCGGGGAAGGTTGATGAGGAGGAGGGAGAGAGAGTGCGGAATTGGATCAAATTATATGTTTGAGAAATTTTTTTCGAGTGTATGATTTTGTGAATATTTTTTTATTTTTGTATGTTCGGGTGATTTGCTATTAATTTTAAGTTTTTTTATAATCATATAAATTTTTTGTTTGATAATTTTTTATGGTAACTTAGAGTGTAAGTTAAAAAAAAAAACCATGAACTATTTATATTTATTTTAATTTTTAATTTTTAATTTTTTACACATATTTGAAACATATTGGATTTAGGAAAGATGAAGAGTCAATTATATTAAATATATTTAATTTATAATTTAGCCATTAAATAAAAGACTAATCAAATTTGATGCGAAAGAAAATCAATTTTTGATATCAAAAAAGATAAATTAAGCTTTATATTTTTAAATAGATTATGCCGATTAGACGGACTGCTGCAAAACACGACTCATGTCTTGAATTAACGTTTTTAGTTGTTTTGGTTTTAATATCACATCTTTTTCTCAACCTATTCCATTTTCCAATGGCTGTTGTGTTTTAACTATTGTATGATTTATTTTGTTAAATATACATCACTGAAAGGTTGATTGCTTGGATTATTTTCATGTTGAGTTAATATAGTTGGGTTGTGAAAAATTATAAACAAATAAGTAGTCATTATGAATTGGCAATACATTAAATGCATGATCAATAAAATTTGATATCAAACATTGATAACAAGAATTACTCTATTTGTTTTATATATTAAATACATTTATTCATTTGTGTTGTGAAATAACTTGGCTTTGATTTTGGATTTGTCCGGATGCAAGTCTCCAATGTATTTATTCGTGTTATGTTTTTTTTGCGGGAAATCCAATAAACTTTCCGCGATGTATCACCATCACTATCGATGCGGCGTTGAGCTGCTTGCATGAATGATGAATTGCTCGTATTGCTTCTATGAAGTATGTTATCACAGGAAATTCCCTGAGGTATCACCAGCACTAATGAATGATGAATTGTTGGTATTGCTTGGGATGAATCTTATATGTGAAATACCTGGATGCGAGATTATGTGCAAGCCAGTATCTTCTTAGTCGGGGATTGATTGAGTTCAATCCTCTTCCGTATGCCAAGCTTTCGCGAGTTATGTGGCCGTGTATAGACGGTGACGTATTCTCTTACTATCTCTTGAACATTGCGACCTCGGCATCCAAGAGGGTTAAGGATTCATGTTATGATTCGTGCTAATGTTGTTTACGGTGTTTCTTTAGTCCGATTATCTTCATTCTCTGAGGTGAGCAACGAAGTTAATGACATAGGCATTTGAATATTTCGTCGATTTCAAGATGAGATCGATACCTGAAAAAGGACAACTTTGTTGTGCCATTGATCATTATCTTGGCTGTAAGAGCATTTACATCAGAATCTCTAATCTAAAATCTTTATTTTATTCACTATTTCATTTGCCATTGATAAAATACTATATATTGACCGATAAAAATACTATACACTGTAATAATATGTAACAACCCTCGAAGTTGTTGTGAGAGAGAGAGACTAGAGGTAAAAAAATAGAGAAAAACAAGGAAAATGAGAACTTATTCAGCAACCCAAGTCATACAGCACCTATACTTCCATAGCCATACTACCAACAATAGAATGAATGAAGCAAGTAACATATATGAATCCAGTACAATACTCATAGATTAGGAACATTACACCCCCCACCCGTTAAGGAGTTCTCTTGTCCTTAAAAGAACTGAAAATCTGGAAACTGCGCTCGAATAAAGCTGACATCGTCCCAGGTTGCCTTCTCCAAGTTAAGATTGGTCCACTCAATCAACACCTGGGGAGCAGCTTGATGCATGCGTGTAAAGGTTCGAGTATCCAGAACCTTAGAAAGAGCCACCACCATCTAACCCTCTTCATTGATAAGTGGAGTAGAAGTCTAAATATGGTCAATAGGACTTGTCTCAACTTTCAAAAGTGACTCATGAAAAAAAGGATGAATCAGGGAAGAATTAGGCAAGTCCAGTTCATAAGCGACTGGATTGATCCTCTCCAAAATCTTAAAAGGATCATACTATTTAGAGGAAAGCTTCAAGTTTTGGCGCAAGGCCAATGAAGTCTGCTTATAGGGATGTAATCAAGAACACCAAGTCCCCCACTGCGAACTCCCTCTCAGACCTCCCCTGATCAACAAAGTGTTTCTGACGATCCTGAGCTATTGACAAGTTGTCTTGTAAACACTTAGAAAGCACAATACGATGCTGAACCTAATCAGACACAGTAACAACTGAGGTAGAAGTACCAACACGCATAACAAGAAAAGAAGGATCATAATCATATAATGCCTTAAAAGGGGTCATGCCAAGACTAGTATGGAAATGTGTGCTAAACCCACCATTCGGCCATTGTTTAGTGGGGAAACCACTTCTTAATTAATTAGGGGAAGTTGAATACATGCATCTCAAGTAATCCTCAAAGCAATGGTTCACCTTTTAAGTTTCCCCATCATATTGTGGGTGATAAGCCGAGATTAGGCACAACTGAGAGCCATAAAGGGTGAACCATTCTTGTCAAAACACCGAGGGAAAGAGCTTATCATAATCACTAACAATAGACTGAGGAATGCCATGAAGCTTAAAGACTGTGCCAAAGAGTAGTTGAGCCTTAGTCAATGTAGTGAAGGGCTGTTTCAGGGCCAGAAAGTGACTAAATTTAGTCAATCGGTCAACAAAAACCAAGAAATAAGACCTGCCAAAAGAGTTCGGGAGGCCCTCAGTGAAGTCTATGGAGATAGTTGATAGGTAACATTTATATCATTTATTTACATTGTTTTACGCTTGACTTTAGGCGCGTTTTGTATATTCAAATAAATTTTCGTGTCATTTTAAGTTATTTTACTACTTTAATTAGTTGTTGAAGTGTTTTCACTATTATTGCATATGTTTGATATATATTTGTATTAAAACAAGTCATTTTCGAGTCATGTGATACTTTGTTGAAATTTTCTAATTACTGGTCTCACTTTATAAATAATGGTTCTCCTGACTCCGGTTGAGTTATGCTATGAAATTTATATCATTGAAAACGTATAAATGTCTTATTTTTAGTACATTTTGAATCACATCAAACGAAGGTTTGTGTAAAAAGTTATGCTTATTTTCGTACAAGATATTTTTCACTTTCGTAAAATCGTGTTAAGTAATGTTTTGATTTTTACCTAGGTAATTCTTCCTCTTTTATATCATATCGTTGGCCTAATAATGTGATTAGGTATCTTTGATATTTTGGTATATAATATGACCATATTCTTCCTATTTTGTTTTATTATTAAATGTAATATTATTGAAAAAAACAAAGTGATAATCTTCGACTTTTCTTCTAATCAATTCAATCATATATTATTTTTAATTGTGAGGGTCCCTTATCTTGTGATGATTTGAAACACCAATAATGTATAAACATGGATATTTTTTCTTGTTAAAAGAGGGAGATTCATGCAAGTAAGGGAAAAGAGCAAGAAATCAAATCAATATATGTTAAGAAAGAAAAAATAGCATAAAAGGGATTTACTACTCTATCTCTTCGCTAGTCCTTGTTTTTCCCTAATACTTTCTTTTGTCCATTGTTTTTGAAGTTTCCCTTAAGCAACCAGAGGAGAGGAGAAGGCAAGGAGCAAGGATTGTATACATCATTTCAAGGATTGATCAAGCTAAACCGAATCATACCGAGAAGAGGCCGGTCTTGCTAGAGACAACTTTGCATTTGAGTTTCTTCCTCGTCTTGGATTGCTTTGGTTGTAAAATCCCTTATACACTTGAGCTACGTTGTTATCATGTTATAAAGTTTAATGAAATTATTGTATCTTTAAGATGTTAAAAACCAACTTGTTAAATCAGTTTGTAAACATTTAGAAGATCAAGAGAGTCTATTTAGAAATAAGAGACTCTTTTGTGTCCTTCAACAAAACCCGGAATTTGGTAAATGATCCACCTAGCTCTAAGATGAATTTAATTGGTATATATGAAAATAAATTTTGTACTTGATGATTTAATCCTATACATGATGTTGTTGTGATTAAAGAATTTTGTGATTTGTAAAAATTACAGAATATATAAGTGTTAGTTAAACCGAAAGGAAGACTAATATCTAAAGAAACCGATGACGTTAGCATAATTGACATTAAATAGTGCTCTTTATGTTTTGATTCTTAATGACTTCTTATTCTAAATTATGTAATCTTTATTGTCACATGTTTTAGCTTAAGAAGTTGCTTGTGTAACCTCGACGGAGGTGCATATAAGAAAATTTGATAATACGATCGGAAAGGATTAAATTGATAACTCTAAAATCTTAACTCATTAGAAGTTAATGAATTGATAAATAGATTCGTCATCCCAAGTCTTTTAAAGACTAGAATACTTTGTTAATTTAAACTCATTTTCATCATCTTAAAGTCCTTTAAAATCATTTGTATGTGTGCGTGCAAGGAAAACAAAATCCAAAATTTCGATCGACTCAAGTTTGGCTAAGGTGTTTATTCTAGTGCTTAGTTTCTATTGTCCTTGTGGGATCGATACTCTTGTACTCTCTACTCTATTCATGAATGACACTTAGACTTGCGTTGTACGTTCAAACAGTGACTAGTTTGGTACCGTTCAATAGCACTCCAGGCTTGTTGAGGTATATGCAAGCTTTCAGCTTTGGCCCTCTGGAAAACATCACACATCTTGACATAATCAATAACAGACTACTTTACATGTGATCACTAAAATAAAGATTTCACCCTTACGACAATGCCGTTTACTCTAGAGTGACCATCCTCTGATAAATCATGTAAGTCTGAGAGTATCTTGACCCTAAGAGACCCATAAATCCCAAGGTAAAGTCTGTCTTGCAAGCGAAGAAAACCCCGAGTAAGGGCAAATGGGGAGGAAGGAGGCGGCGCAATTGATAGCTCTTGTAACCTATCTTTGGCAAAGGAATCCTTCTTATAGCTAAATTCTACCTCTTTCAACCACAAGGGTACTATCACTGAAATGGCAAAATATGATGCCTCTAAAGGAGGGCCCAAGGTTACAGCAGCATCAGCTTCTTCTGGAATTCTTGACATACCATCTGCTGCTTTATTGTCCACCCCTTTCTTATACTCTATGGTATAAGTAAGACCTAAGAGCCTGGATTAACCCTTCATCTGCAAACATGAGGTAATTTTCTGCTCAAGGAGGTGTTTAAGAGGTTGATGGTTGTTCGAATAATGAAGGGTTTGGTCATTATCTACAAGAAAACAGGAATATGGCTAGATCGAGGACCGTTACCATAGGTACAAAAACCATCACCATAGGATTTTACGACGGGCCGAAAGCCGACAACAAAACTCCCACCGATCGCCAGCGATGTAGAGAATAACACAATTTAATTCCATAATATAATTCACAGCCATGGGGATTCGAACTCAAGATCTTCACCTTATAACTTACGCATCTTACCATTTTGGTGAAGAAGTTCTTGCGGAAATATTTCACAATATGAAAAATGTAGTTATTTCGCACCTTACCTATGGCAACAGTCATGACTGTTGTGGTATTGCTGGTGCCAAGACTTTTATTCTGGCACCAAAGAGGCAGGAATATGGTAACTGTCGCGACTGTCGCTATAGGTTTTCCTATTTATGCCAACTGTCGACGATCGTGGCCATAAACGAATCTCAAACTATCTCTATGGTTGTCTCACAATCGTCGCCGTAGCCTACCTATGGTGACGGTGTTCCTTGATCGTCGTCATAGGGCGTCGCCATAAACTTGTTTCCTTGTAGTGGGTAATGCTTCCACCTTTCGATTGTGATAGAACCCGTCACAAGGTACTACAAATTGAAATATACGTACTACTTCACACTACACAATTTTTGTAATAATATAGAAGTGATGAGCACGAATCGATCACACAGAGATCGGCCTTTTCAGATTTATTGAATTAAGTTGTCGATCCACTAAACTTTCCTCTAAAGTTTTTTT
>JAOVYX010004620.1:0-10098 GCA_035668315.1 Drosera spatulata
TAAGCTAACATTATAAACTAAAGTTGTAGCCAAATGAGAATGAGCTACACTAATATTAATTAGTCTAGGCAAAATGAGAATATACCTTTCTTAATTAATATTTATTATAAATAATAATTCAACCCACTTTATTTGTTAAGAAAATGAGAATGACTTATAAATAACTATTATGACATGGACAACTTTAATTATACAAATAAGAATGACATAATTACAGCTTTGCTACTAATGTTATGAAATGAGAATGATAATTGCAATAACAAAAATATATCACCTAGAGTAGCTAATTCCAAGCAATATGATTTTTATCCATTAATTAAGAACAATCCAAGCATAAAAATAATGTAATATAAAATTAAAAATATTAAGTCATGTATTCTAGCAATCTCAGTAAATCAATACCCCACAATCATCGAAATAGATATCTCAATTGAGCTTACACTAATCTCAATCAATATACATTGACATTGAAATCTGAAAGTTGATCCATAACATTGAATAATTAATAATCAATCAATATGAACATCAACAACAAATTCGAATAGCAATTCGTAAATAAAGTTTGATAGAATCCCCCTGATTACAAACTAGAGATTGTAGTTGAGTCGGGACGTTGATGATGCACGACGGTCGTCACCTTTGTGAAGACAACGGATTGATGTTGATGATTTCCTCTCTGAATGTGCAGGATCTGGTTCCCTGATTGAGACGACAATCTCTTTTTTCTCTCCCTACTTGATGGCGTTCTCTGCAGCTTTCTATGAATAATAAAAACCCTCCATTTTTTTTTCTGCAGAACTTGTATTTATAGAGAGAGACTAAGGCTTGAAATCAACCAATCAGAATCAAGATAAGAAAAATATCTGATATTTTACGTGTAAAGCGACACAGCTTTGTCATCATCCTTCAGATGACACGGCCCGTGTGTGCCATGAAAGCTCCCAGATTATGAAGGAACACGGCCCGTGCCATCTTAGTTGTCATCAACACGGACCGTGTCACCTTAGGCAGTGACTCCGGTCTTTCAAGCTGCACGGGCTATGTTGGTTGATACTCAATGACACGGCCAGTGTTGCTTACTAAATTTGCCCATCTCATCCAAACTTCAGCATATCCTTTTGCGAACGCCTTTGCACATATTCCATGACTTTAAAACTTTGTTCAAATGACGTTTACATGAAAACACATCTTGCATCATCAATCTATAAGAAAAACACAAAAATACGCAGTATTCGACTCTAAAACAAAAACTAAACTAACAAAAATAAAAATGACTCAAAACACAGGTTATTAATGCTTAAAAATATGTGTGTTTTCGCACACATCAATTTCCCCCAAACCAAACGTTTGCTTGTCCTCAAGCAAAGCTAAAAAAACAAAGATCCAACTTGGAATAAAAAAAACTAACAAAACTTAAAAACAACCATAGCTTGAGCATCAAAGTAATTAGAATGCCTAAAATTTATTACACAAAGCACATGCCGAAGGAACATTCATCACAAAGTTGCCCTTCATCTCTATTCACACAACATAAACTATCCCTCAAATCATCCCCTCCTATGCTCCTTCACACCTAGCAGATTTTCTTGAGATGTAGCATGACAAAACATTTTCGAAATTCAATTTTAAAGTTCATTTATTTCTCCCGTTACTTCCTTACAGTCAGAAATACTTCCAACATGGGTCGTTCTCAAAGCCACCAACGTCTCAAAGGAGGTCTACATTTCCTACTGGATACGTATCTTTTTTCTTTTTTTCTTTTTTTACACTCATCTTATTGAATATCACGTCCCTCCTTTTATCCGTAGATGGTAATTTTGATTATCGAGGTAAGGGCATAGCACTTGAAGCTTTTTGCTTGTTTTAAATTACTTTGGCAATTTTTCTTTTTATGATGAGTAGGTCTACAACATTCTTCAGTAAGCAAAAATAGCATAAGGGTCACCATGAAAGGCGGGTGTTGTATAGACAACAATTTTTTTCTCCAAAAACTCGCACCATGTCCCCCTATAATAGGTGGATGAGTGAAAAGATGGCATAAAAGGGAAAAAATGGAGTTTTAAAATGTCCGACTATGGTTCAAGTTACCATTAAAGCGCTATCTACACATAAAAGAGTCATATCATAGAAATGTAATAGAACGGTGTTAGCAAAGATTAATGACTTCCTTAGAAATGATATTTAAACTACATGTATTAGTGTAACAATTATTAAGACTTAAATCATCATTTTACTTTCCTCAAGCCATGGATTTAAAAACAAAACGCAAATTTTTTTTAATATTTTTTTCAATCAAACTAATCAAGAATCATACTAACTCGAAAATTAAACACACAAATGAAAATAGATTGTAACAAATGACTCGAAATGAAGTAGAATTGGACTGACATAAGTACATCCCATAAGGTACAACTATATGCCAAGTTTTAGAATAACATGAATGACAATAGATATTGCACCCCTCACCCAAACCTAGCATTGCCCTCAATGATAGAAAAACAATAAAATAGAAAGGGCATTACCAAACATCACTCATCGAGTGGGGAAGGTGGCTGAAAATGTTATTGACTAACGTGCCATTCATAGATTTGCATCTCGCGCACCTGGCCACATCACTCTCTTCCTACCTATGCATCTTCTCCTCGATATTCTGCACATGATCCTCTAAATGCTGAATGCGATCGAGCATCACACCCTCAAATTGAGAGTGGTATCGCCGAGTAACCCTCGGAGGTCTTCGCTGGCTGTTCCCTCTAGTGGAGGTACATCAAGCTCAGGTGAAGAATAGTTTGTCACAATGAAAGATGGATCGTCAGCAACTGCTAATCCCTGAATAGTCGGTGGCATATCTCCAGCATTAGCCTTTGGCTCAACACGAACAGCTCCAGATGATCCAGACAATCCCTCTGAATGATCAACTGGATGTGGGTTGCCTTGATCATCATAAATAATAGAGGAAGAGAACTACAGTCCCAAAGAAGAAAAACTTCAGGAATAATGGCTGAAGGTACTCCATAATGGGCTCGGCAACCTAAGACGCTTTCCTACATTTAACAAACTAGGGAAAATGAGATAATAGATCTTCTTCTTATCAGCAGTTTCCTCACACATAAACTTTCATGTGGTACATAAATATGGGAAAGTCATATAGCTGAGCAAAATTTAGATCGAACTCTTTGGGAGTTATCTTCTTCCACAATAGTGGAAGAACCTCTTTGCATTAATTTGCCAACTCTGAATGTGCCATTCAAATTAAATTCAGGCCTTCTGAACAAACTCCCTGTGTTTCATGGTCTAGCTGGTGAAGAGCAGCATAGACATTTGAAGGAGTTCCATGTAGTCTACAAGTTGGGCAAAACAGATGGTATAATGGTTGACGTTGTGAAACTGTTTGCATTTCCTTTCACCCTATAAGGTTATGCAAAAGACTGGCTGCATGAATTACCATCTTTATCAATTAATAACTGGGCAGAAATGCAAAATGCTTTTCTTGATAAATATTTCCCATCAAGCTGAACAATGAATCTACGAAAAGAAATTTTCGGGATAAGACAAAGGATGGGGGAAAACCTTCATGAATATTGGGAGCGTTTCAAACGCTTATGTGCAAGCTGTCCGCATCATTCGATAGCAGAAAATCTCCTAATTCTGCATTTCTACAAAGGGTTGCTACTTGAAGAACATCACCGAATAAACTCATCAAGTGGTGGCGCCCTAACGAACAAAACTCCTGCTAAAGCAAGGAGACTGATAGAAATATCGGCCCAAAGTTCTCAAGATTTCAGCTCATGGGCTGATGCTGACAGAGAGACAGCTGAAAGCTCGACAACTGATAAAAAAATTACTGCACTTACTGATTTGGTTACTAAATTAGTAACTAATACTGCTCAATCACAGCTTCAATAAGTGAAGTCGTGTGAATTATATCAGAGTATAACCAATAAGACGGATGCTTGTCCTTCTTTACATGAAGATGTAAATGCTGTTAATTTTCAAGGACAAAGGACAGTACCTTGGAATAGTATGCCTAATCTACCTTGGAGGAACCATCAAAACTTTCGATGGGCAACACAAAATAATGCCCAGAATGTTCCTCAACAACAAAGATTCCCTCCAGGATTTGGTCAGGGACAGCAAATAACAGTAATCAAGGATCATCAAGTGGAATGTCACTTGAAGATATTGTCAAGCAAATGACTATAACCCAAATGCAAATGCAAAAGGATGCTAAGGAGATAAAGATTGACATTAATAGCATCCATAGTCAAATGAGCCAATTAGCTTCTGATATGAGCCAGTTGAAGGCTCAGATGAACAATAAACTCTCGTCTCAGCCTATAAATCCCAGAGAATCAGCAAACGCAATAACTCTGAGAAGTGGGAGAGAGTTAGCAGGAAATTATGAGAATCCTCACGAAGTTGAAGATGAACTGGAAGTTCATAAAGATAAGGAGGAAGGGGTAACTGAAGTTCAACAAACCCCTAAACAACAAGAAGAAACAAGGATACCTGCTCCTGAAGAAACAAGAACTATTTCTAATGCTCCTTTCCCTAATCGATTGACAAAAGGATAAGAAAGCAGAAGCAGAAAAGGACATATTTGAACTTTTCATGAAAGTTGAAGTAAATATTCCTTTGTTGGAGGCAATTAAACAAGTTCCAAGATATGCTAAAGTCTTAAAGGAACTGTGCACCAACAAGCGAAAATTACAGGGTCATGAACGAGTCATGGTACGGGAGAATGTTTCGGATGTTTTACAGAAGAGACTACCGCAAAAAAAAAAAAGGACCCTGGAATGTTTACTATACCATGCACAATAGGAAGTGTGCAAATTACAGGTTGCTGATAGGTCCGTCAATTTTTCAATCGTTGAATTTAGGACCTTTACAATCAACTGGGAATATAATTCAGCTTGCTGATAGGTCCTCGTGAAAGTTAATGATCTTGTCTTTCCGGCAGATTTTTACATTATTAAGACTGAAGATGGTCAAAACCATTCAACTCGTGCACCTATTTTATTATGGAGACCATTCTTACGGACAGCTAACACTAAAATTAATGTTAACACGGAAAAGCTGCTTATGGAATTTGATGGAGAGATGATTGAATTTAATATTTATGAGGCTATGACACATCCAAGCGATCAAGTATTCGCTGTGTGTTCGGTTAGCATCTCCATGTAACTTGAAGAAGAATTTTTTTGTGCAGATGAGTTTACCTTTATGGAAGCCATTAAGAAAATTGAAATTGATCAAGAATTTGACGTAAGCAATTATGATCATGATTTATCTTTTCTTGAAGATCAATTGCAAGGATAAGAATATGTCAAAATGCTTGAATTACCGCAGGATCATGAAAAAATCAAACCATCAATTGAAACACCACCAACTTTAGAGCTGAAACCATTGTCAGCCCAGTTAAAATATGCTTATTTGGATGACGATAACAAGTTATCAATTATTATTTCAAGTCAACTGATGGATGAGCAAGAAAAAGCTATGGTGGATGTACTGAAAAAGCACAAAATGGCCATTGGATAGACCCTTGCTGATAAAAGGGAATTAGTCCTGCTACTTGCATGCACAGAATTTTATTAGAGGACAATTCCAAACCATCCAGAGAACCACAAAGGAGATTAAATCCTCCTATGATGGAGGTGGTGAAAAATAAAATTTTAAAATTGCTCGATGCTCGAGTAATTTATCCAATCACGGACAACCGATGGGTAAGTCTGATTCACGTGGTGCCTAAGAAGTCAGGCTTAACGGTTGTAGAGAAAGACAATGGAGAAACAATTGCAACACGAGTGCAAAGTGGCTGGAGAGTCTATATTGATTACCGCAAATTAAATGCCGTCATGAGAAAAGATCATTTTTCGTTGCCTTTTATGGACCAAATACTAGAAAAGTTAGCGGGGCGTTCTCATTACTGTTTCCTGGACGGATATTCAAGATATAAACAAATTGTTATAGCCCCTGAAGATCAAGAGAAAACAACATTTACCTATCCCTTTGGAACCTATGCTTACAGGCGTATGCCCTTTGGCTTATGCAATGCACCTGCAACGTTCCAGAGGTGTGCAATGTCTATATTTTCTAATTATATATCAAAAATAATAGAGATTTTTATGGATGATTTATCTGGTTATGGAAATTCCTTTGACAATTGCCCGATAAATCTAGAAAAAGTTCTGAAAAGATGGGTAGAAACGAACCTCGTTCTAAACTATGAAAAATGTCATTTTATGGTAGAAAGAGGTTTAGTTTTGGGACACGTTGTCTCCGGGATGGGATTAGAAGTAGACAAGGCAAAAGTTGAAGTTATCAAATCTCTACCTTATCCCTCAAGCGTTAGAGAAATACGTGTATTCCTTGGACACGCAAGTTTCTACAGGCGATTTATTAGAGATTTTTCCAAGATTACGGATCCCCTGAGTAACCTGCTTAAGAAAGATACCGAATTTACATTAATTGAGGAATGTAAAAAAGCTTTCGAGATACTCGGAGAAAAATTGGTCTCAACTCCTACTATTCAAGCTCCGAATCAGAATTATCCATTTGAGATCATGTGTGATGCAAGCGACAGTGCCGTTGGTGCTGTGCTTGGACAAAAAGTGGATGAGGTTCCGCATGTGATTTATTATGCATCAAAAACCCTTGATGAAGCTCAAGTCAATTACACAACTAGTGAAAAAGAGCTTTATTCAATTATTTTCGCCATTGAAAAATTTCGTTCCTATTTATTAGGGGCTAAAGTAATTGTGTTCTCTGACGTTAAAGTATCTTTTGAAGAAGAAGGAATCAAAACCAAGATTATTGAGATGGATTCTTCTCCTTCAGGAATTTGATATTGAGATCAGAGATAAGAAGGGTGCAGAAAATCATATCGCCGATCACTTATCAAGAATAATAAATCAGGATGATTCAATTAGAATATCATAATCATTTCCTGACGAGCATTTATATCATCTTCATGGTTATGCACCTTGGTATGCTGACCTTGTAAATTTTCTGATGACCAGAAAATTTCCAAGTGATCTTCCAAGGCATCACAAAGAGAAGATTAAAAGTGATACGAACTACTACTCGTGGGAAGATCCGATTCTGCTCAAATTTTGTTCAAATGGAGTGATAAGAAGATGAATTCCTGATCATGAGATCAAGTCAGTGCTGCAGCACTGTCACTCCTATGATTGTGGAGGTCATTTCGGAGTAAGGCGAACAGCTCACAAGATTTTATCTTGTAGATTTTTCTGACCATCTTTAAAGCAAGATTTCTATGAGTATGTAAAGAGCTATGAGCAATGTCAAAATACTTGCAATATATCAAAGAAAGATGAAATGCCTCAAAAATATGTGATGTCATGTGAAAATTTTGGCATTTGGGGTATAGATTTTATGGGACCATTTTCAAATTTTAAAGGTCACTCTTATATATTGCTAGCAGTAAATTATGTCTCGAAATGGGTAGAGGCCATACCTGCACAAACTGATAACGACAAGGTGGGGGTTGAGTTTGTTAAAAATTTTATTTTTAATAGAGTCGTGATAAGCGATCGAGGAACCCACTTTTGCAACAAGGTTATGGACGCCTTGTTTAAGAAATGCCATGTTAATCATAGGATCTCAACTCCCTATCATCCGCAGACGAGCAGACAAGCTGAAGTGTCCAACCGTGAAATTAAAAGGATCCTAGAAAAAGTTGTTAATCCGAAGAGGAAGGATTGGAGTGATAAGCTGAATGACGCTCTTTGGGCATATCGTACTACATACAAGACTCCAATAAGAATGTCTTCGTACAGAATGGTGTACGGAAAAGCATGTCACCTGCCGGTGGAAATTGAACATAAGGCATGGTGGGCTATTAAAGAGCTTAATGTGAAATACGGAGACTGTGTGAATATGAGAAAGCTTCAAATCTCGGAACTGGATGAGATTCATCGTGATGCTTATGAAAATGCCTCTTTATACAAAGAAAAATTTAGCAGATTTCATCACGAGAAAATTTCAAGGAAGAAATTTAAGGAAGGGGATAAGGTTTTACTTTACAATTCTCGCTTAAGGTTATTTCCCGGAAAATTGAAATCACGATGGGAAGGGCCGTTCATTGTCAGAAAGGTCTTTAATCATGGAGCTGTAGAAATTCAAAGCGAAGACACGTCGAAGATTTTTAAAGTTAACGGTCATCGATTGAAACGTTACTTCGAACTTCAGGATTCGACTTGGTTCGATGAAATTCCCTTGGAAAGGGAGAACTGCGTTTCAATGAAATAATCTGATCATGGCTGTCGAGCCAACAACGTTAAACAAAGGCGCTTCTTGGAAAGCAACCCAAGTTTAAGTTTCTTTTGAAGTTCGTATTTATTTCAATTTATTTCTGACGTTCGAAAAAATCTTAAACTGTTACACGACGTTAAACTCTGTTAGTCGATGATGCGAGTCATTTAGAATTGATTTTGGAAGAGGAAATGAATGACAAAAGGCATTTTAAGTCATTCTTGAAGGAGTTAGGGCAGAAAAATTCGTCCAAGGCTGAACAAGCACGGTAGCGACTGAAGGTGTCGCGGGTGTGACGGATCGTGTAACGGCCGCGACGATGGTCTGCCCTGATAAAAAAAATAAAATACCTGAAGCCTCATTTTTCAATTCTCCTTGACTCTCGCGGCCGCGCCTTACAATTTTCTTCACATTTCATCCTTCAAATTCATCAATCAATTCGTGCGATCAAGTATTCCACACGTTCGTATCGACGAGGGGAATTCCTTGACTGTACTCACGCATCCTGAAACATCTCAGATTCCGCAAAATTCGTGATTTTTTTTGTTGAGAAAACCTAGGTATGAACCCGCGATTTCAACTCCAAATTCATCAATCTTATATTCTAAATTGATCTACGCATTGTGTAGGATATGAATTCATAATTGGATTGTTGAATTATGTCCTGAATTTGACAAAATTCATGTTCATTTGTCTAGGGTTTCTGTCCACAATGCCTCGTACTAAGAATCCAGAGTTTGGATCGGACGCAAGCACGTCAGCTGCAGCTAAGCGCGTCCTATTCCCATATCCACACGATTCCATATTCATTCCTAACAAGTATGTGGATCGTCATGGAGTGGTCTCTCGTAGAGCTATCCGTCAGACTAGATTTCTTCATGCTTGTGAATTATCCACACTCGATCTTTTGAATGAGCTTCTACATGCTGTGACACAGTTGGGGTGGCAACACGCTTCTCTAACTGGATGGCCTACGTATCCAGCCCTAATCTATGAGGTTCTAAGTACCTGGACTAGCACCGTTGGTCAGGCTCCAATTGACGATCCAGCAGAGGAGTACGTCTTGTTCCAGCCGGGGAATGAGATGAGGCGCCTGTCCCTGAGTGAGCTCTGTAGGGTTTATCATTTTCGACCGGGAGGCTACCGGTATAATGAGAGGGGATATGTGCCTCATTTGCAGGAATTCTGGCATAAATTGACATCGACTGGGGGATACAACCCCGACAACAGTAAGAGTTCTGCTCTTAGGAAACCCATTCTACGCATTCTGCATTGGTTCCTAACTTATACATTGTTGGCTACAAAGAGTAGCCAGGGAGCTATTTCACAAAAGGAGCTAGGCATTCTTTGGACACAAAGGTTTCTACAGGCAATTTATTAGAGATTTTTCCAAGATTACAGATACCCTGAATAAGCTGTTTAAGAAAGATACCGAATTTACATTCACTTAAGAATGTAAAAAAGCTTTCAAGATACTTAAAGAAAAATTGATCTCAACTCCCATTATTCAACCTCCGGATTGGAATTATCCATTTGAGATTATGTGTGATGCGAGTGACCGAGCCGTTGGTGCTATGCTTGGACAGAAAGTGGATAAGGTTCCACATGTGATTTATTATGCATCAAATATCCTTGATGAAGCTCTAATCAATTACACAACTACTGAAAAAAAGATTTATTCAATTATTTTCGCCCTTGAAATTTCGTTCCTATTTATTAGGGGCTAAAGTAATTGTGTTCTCTGACGTTAAAGTATCTTCTGAAGAAGAAGGAATCAAAACCAAGATTATTGAGATGGATTCTTCTCCTTCAGGAATTTGA
>JAOVYX010004621.1:0-10098 GCA_035668315.1 Drosera spatulata
GTTAACCTTCTCTGTGGGATCGACCCCTACTTCCACTACTACATTTAATTCCTTATTTATAGAGTGAAGTGGGATCTGATAAATATAAATTTGACGTGCTTACGACGGCACGCATCAATGACAATTAGCTTAAATCATATTACATCAACTAGCTACTGAACTAAACAATTTAGCACGATTTATAGCTTTAACATACATATTTTAGGTGATCAATCTAGCACACACATGTTATATTATGATTCTAACAGGTTTCAAGCATCAATCCTTCATTAAGCACCTCTGGTTTGTGTTAAATGCTCAACATCTCATGCTCTAATGACTTCAAAACTCATCAACACATCCCTACTATCGATCTACTCACACATAATAATGGAATAAAACATGGAATTAAGAAAAGAAACGTAAACAATCATTCTGATCAGTTTGACAACTAAAGAACAAGTGTTTTACAGTGTACGTAGCATTCCAAATCAAGTCCAATGGGTTCTTATGCGTTGCGGATCAAGACTTCGCCAATTCCCTCTTCAAAACACGTCTTTCTTGCGCCTCATATCCTCTCGATCGTCTCTGCCTCCCTGAGCATCTCCCCTTCTGTTCTCTGCTTAAAATAACCCTAGGAGGTGTATTTATAGGCGAGGGCTTACAACCAGATCGATCCGACGGTCGAAACTCATTATTTTGTATCTGGAGGCACGTTGCGGCCGCGACCATGCCTGTCGTGCCCACGACAGATATAAATCTGGAAATTACTGAAATATAACCATCGTGCCCACGACAGATGTGCGTCGCGCCCGCAACACACTGTATGCCCGCTACAGATGGTCGTGCCCACGACAGATGTGCAGTAAACCTTAAAACCAAAACTATAAATACGAAACGATGTCCAAAAATTCTAAAAAACTTATACATGACATCTAGACATGCTAATCTAGCTAAACATTGCGAAACATCACCGTAAAAACTCTCGAAGCACGTGAAATGACGATGAATCATGAAATGCGGGTTTTTGAGCTATGACTTGCCATTTTCTTCATCCTTCTTTATTTTTGCTCCAAACTTCACGCCAATCTGCAAAAAAAAAAAAAGAAAGTACAGCAGTACCAACATTCCAAGATAAAAAGATGCTAAAAATGTAATTTAGACAATACAAAAGGAATAAAACAAACATTTAGAATAAAGAAATGATGTGTGTTATCATACACATCAAGGCTGTACCAAAGGATTTCCTGAACCGGCCTCTCCTTAGATACACGTTCCCATCAGCAGATTCAATTCTTTTCCCCTTGAAAGACTCCAATTGATTCCTCAAAGATTGCATCACATTGTCCTTCTCAGCCAAGGTGTTTTCTAAAAAATGAATCTTGCTTACCAAGGATGGCTGGCAGCTGTCCTCAGGTGATTTCCCCATGGCGAGCTGCTGACCAGATCCACGCTGGCCGGATAGGGATAAGTCAACAATCCTTCTTTCCAATGGCAAGGCGCCACGTGTACTCGCATCAGGATTCCTTATCTGTGCTGACCCAATCTCCGCAGCTACTGAAAAAGATGTCTCCTTCAACCCAAGCTCAAATCCAGGCTCACATGACCTCAGGTCATCCTCCATCACCGGAAAACGAACAATATCCACAGCGCCGTCTTCTGTCATCTCTGTAGATCTAGCTCTAGATCCAGATTTAGGAACAAATCCAGCCTCAGGAGCTCGGTGATGGGGACTGCCAGCCTCAGCTCGATGGCGGGGTGTGGATCTACTCCGGGATCTCGTTCTCAAACGGCTAACAGGAGACGAGCAGATTTCATCTTCAACTATTTCACGCTCATGCTCACCAAGTTCACCCTCAATTTCATATTCCTCATTTGGCGCAGAGACAACGATATCGGGGATTTGAACATCTTGCCTTTGCACAGCAAGTTCTGAGGCAGCCAAGACAACCTCGGGAAGTTGGGCATCACGCATAATCGTTGCAAATTCCGACATTTTCCGGGCAGCCAGTGCAACGATGACGGGCGGTGGAAACAACTGAGGGTGAGCCAGCCCTGGTGGTGGCTCCGACTGATTCCGTGGAGGCTGTTTTGTTAGATGATTTATGGTGCTAAGGGAGGGGGGATGTAGAAGATGTCCGGCCACCAGCAGCAAGGGCAGCGACGGCAACAGCCGTTTTCCTCTTCTTCTTTCCTGATGAAGTCATGGGTTAGAGTGGGAGTGGGGAGGATTCTAGAGAGAGAATTTCTCTAGAGAGATGGAGGGGTGGGGGAAATGAATTGGCCATAATGCTTTCGTAGTTGAATCGACCGTTGAATTAATTAAGAGAGTTCAGTACACACCTCCAGGGTCAACTAACAAAAATCCCTGGGTATACAGCCAAGCAAAACAAAGCTAGAATGACAATTATAGCTATATACAAAATTTCCCACTCAAGGCCATCTTGAAACAAGGTTCTACACAAGATTACATCATATCGGTATAGTTATCCAAAGCGCATTGATGGACATTCCAAGGCATAAGGAGTTTCTTCTCCTCGGTATTGAGAATATTAGACCTTGCACAGGCCACATCAGTTGCGACTTTGTGGAGATGCTTCTTCATCATGGGAAGTGTTGGCTTGACCTTTCGAAAGATGGCTTGGTTCCTAAAAAACCAAATAGCATACACCAAGTATCAAAACGGGATCTTCAATAGCGTGCTGGTGCTGTTGTGTTGGCTAGCTTTCCTCATGATGCACTTGAGGTATTCCATGTAGGAATTGCCATTTAGGTTAATTCCGCACCAGAAATTCTATTCTTGCAAGAGCTGTGACATAAAAGAACACGAAAAGAAAAGGTGATCATGTGTTTCCACCTCAGAGGTACAAAAGATACACAAAGAGCTATCAATCAAGCCCAATCCCATAAGTCTGTCATGAGTGCTTAGCCTTTGGTGAGCCATCAACCAACATATGAAGGAGTGCCTCAGGATATGGTGCTTAAACCATATTGCTTTGTGCCAATGGACCTTGGGTGATCTTCCTTTTACAGCTTTTCATGCATCAGTCGAAGCAAACTGTTTGTATGAAGGACCGCATCCACAAACATGAGGCCCATTGACTATGGTAGGCAGGTTTTGGCCTTGGAAAATCTCAGTAATAAGTGGCGACAGGTTCCAGGTCCCATGACTGATAAAAGACTTCAATGTAGCATGCCTTGGCAGTCTAGAGTTGTAAATGAAGCTATTTGGTACAGTCTTGTACAAGGGCCTTGATTGTGACCAGCGGTCGAACCACAAACTGATATACTTCCCATCTCCCACCCTCCAACGAATATGATCCTGCGCAATGTGCCTCATTTGTAGCAGCTTTCTCCATCCCCAGGAACCACTTTTGGGTATTTTCAGGACCCAAAAATGGTCTTTTCCAAGTAAGTTTGCACGTACCCAGCATGGCCAAATGATCCTATCACCTGCAGTAATAGACTATACATGTTTCAGTAAGAGAGCTTTATTCCAAATATAAAGACTTCTAATCCCCAGTCCCCCTTCTTTGAATGGTCTACGTATGGTTTTCCATGTATTCTTTGCCCCTCCCTCTTGAAGAGATGGACCTCTCCACAAAAAATTCTTGCAGATAAATTCAATTTCATGGAAAACAGTTTTGAGCAACATAAAAGCAGAGCTCCAAAATACTTGAATAGCTGTTAAGACAGATTGGACAAGCTGCATTCTTCCTGCATAGGAAAGGCTTCGGTTTGCGCAGCTTGATGCACTCATGATGATCTTGTCAACTAGAGACCTGCAATCACGAGTGGTTAGCCTTTTTGTGGTAAGGGGAGGCCCAAATACCTCACGGGTAGAGTACCCTGCTGAATGTTCCAGGTTTGTTGTACTCTACTTAGTACATCTCGCTCATTTCCTGCAACAAAAACTTCACTTTTCAAAGGATTAGGGTTAAGTTCAGAGATACCTGAAAATAAGCCAAGTGCTTCATGCATCAAAGTTATAGACTCAACATTGCCCTCACAAAACAATAACACATCATCAGCAAAAAAACAGGTGAGAGATGGGATATTTTTTGCATCTCCAGTGAAATTTAAACGCTGGTTGCTCAGTTTTTGCCTTTAAAATCTCAGAAAATATTTCCATGGCCAGAATAAACAAATATGGGGCCAAAGGGTCTCCTTGCCTTAGTCCACGTCCACCACTAAAAAAACCATGGAGTTCCCCGTTAATATTAATAGAGAACTTCATAGTAGAAGTGGCTTCCATAACCTAGTCAATCATAGTCTGTGGGAAACCAAAAGCTGTAAGGGCACGGTCAAGGAAAGTCCAATTAACAGTGTCATAGGCGTTTTTCATGTCTACTTTGAAAGCTACCCTCGGTAAGTAAGGTTTAATATGATATTCATGAAGCAGTTCCTGGGCAAGAAGGATATTATCAGTAATTTTCCTACCTTTTACAAACGCTCCTTGGGCAGGGTTAATCAAATGGGGCGGGACAGGTGATATTCTTTTGGCAATCAGTTTGGCAATACACTTGTATACAGTGTTACAGCAGGATATAGGCCTAAAATCAGTAATTTTTGATGGGTTATCACATTTGGGAACCAAAGCTATAGCAGTGGAATTTACCTCCTTAAGCATTTTCTTGTTCACGAAAAATTCCCTAATAGCTTCAATCACATCATGACCAACAATATTCCACGCATCACGAGAGAATTCCACGGAGAAACCATCAGGTCCAGGGGATTTGTTTTTGGCTAGAGAGAAAATTACCTCTTTAATTTCCTGCGGTGAGACCTCAACCACCATCTCAGGTAGCATGTGATCTGGGACTTTACGAGCCACATAATTAGCAAGATCATGAGAGTCAAGAGAAACAGGAACATGTTTCATAAAATTCTGAAAATGTTGTACAATATGCTCATGTACCTGGTTTTCATCATGTAGCTGCTGGCCATTTTCCATTTGAATGTGTGTAATCTGTTTCTTGTTTTCTCTCGCCTTCACATAGTTATGGAAAAATCTTGTGTTGTTGTCCCCTTCCTTTAGCCATTGTATCCTCGATTTCTGCTTGTAAAAAGCCTCCTCTTTGGTTCTCAGATCAGTAAAAACATGGACAAGATACCTTTCCTCTCTCGCTAGGACCTCATCATCAAGATTTTCCATAACAGCTTGTTGGATAGCCTCCATCTCCTCCCGAGCAGCTTGGACCTTGGAGGAAATATTGTTGAAAATGCTGTTTACTTAGTTCTTTGAGCTTCTCCTTTGTAGCTTTCAGTTTTTTCGCAAGTCTGAACATGGCATAACCTGAAACCCTGTTTTGCCAAGCTGCATGCGCCGTCTCAAGAAAAAGGGGGGTGAGTTGACCAAAAATGAAAATACTTAAATGGGGTTTTGAGCCTCCTTCCCTGATCTACCAACACCACCGCAGGCGAGTGGTCAGACACCCCTGGGGGTAAAAATTCAGCCTTAGAAAAATGAAAGTGTGTGAACCATTGTGCATTGCCCATCACTATCATTTTTTCTAAAACAAGCACGTTGGCCATGAGATCGATTTGACCATGTGTATCTACCTAAGGTCCTCAATTCCTGCATTTTCCATACAGTTTCTCAGGTCATCGAAGGATGGCAGTCACTTATCAGTGCCCCCTTCCTATCATTTACTTCCTTGATGGCATTTAGGTCACCAAGAATTGGCAAGGAGATTGCTCCAAGGTAGCAGCATTTTCCTCAAGGTCATTCCATAGGCTTCTTCTCTTAACAAAAGAATGCTCGGCATATACGTAAGAGACGAAGAATTCCTTATGGTTTTCCCCAAAGGTGACCCTGCCATGTATTGCTTGGTCCGTTACTGAAAAAGGGTCAAAGGATAAGAAAGTTTTGTGGTTGAGTCAAGCCGATTTGCACCTTCGTCCAGGGAGGATTGAGTTTTAGGAACAATCTCATTATGTCTTGCAGGACGTACAAGAGAAGTAGGTCCAGTTTCTGATGTTGTATTAGGCACACCAATGCTAGTATCATTCTCGGAAGCATCACTGTCATAGCTTGAGGTAAGTTCAGTGTCCCCCTTTGTTCTTGCTGTGTCCGATACATTTTCTTGAGTTTCAGGAACCATTTGGATGGTGTTATGGGACATATTAACAATGCCATTGTTTGCTTGAGTATCAGATTTCTCAGATTCAGAATCATCATCATCATCTTGAGCATGTACAGCCATAGTATGGATAGGTGGATTGCTAACATCCGCCTCATATGTCTCCTAAATACTCTCGTCGTCATTATCCTCATCACTAGGCTCTGAAGAGGAATCAATCACAGCAACAGTGTTAGATCTAGGAGCTTCAGGAATAACCTAATTAACATCATGTATATCAAGAGTGCCCTTGGAATTCCTTTTCCTGTGCACCAAGGTGAAGCCCTCAGATTCAGCCACCCTGTGTATCCTCAACCATCATAGATTTTCTTTTATCATGGTCCTTATTCGCAGAAAGGCCAGCTCCCCGATTTTCTTCCACAGGTCTGCATACATGTTCAAACACACAGCATTTGGGGCATACATCTGGTTTCCATTGGTAATCAACTCTTAACTTGAGCAGCTTTCCACCAGGGCCTTGTCAGCATAATCGAGCGAAGGCTATCTGAGTCATCTCTTCCGTGAAAGAGTCAGCATACAAAGGTTTTTGCCAATCAAGCTAGCAATACCACTTAACCCAGCTCCCATCCATAACGCTAAGGGAACCCCATGAATTCGAACCCAGAGAGGAATTGTATCATGTTGTTGCTTGCATAGTACCAAGTCAGGAGTTCATTGCTGCAGTACAAGAGTTCGTCCATAAAACAACCACGGACCACCTTCAATTATTCTCTGCCTTGTGCTAGGGTCAGGGAACTGGAAGAAGAAAAAACCATACACATCCGCAAGCACATTTCCAAGCCCCAGTTTGCCCCAGTAACCTTTGGCAGCTCGCTCAACCACACTGGCATTCATATTCCTAGAAATAAAGTATGCAACGAGGTAATCCTTCCACTTATTACTTGCTTCCTCAATCACTTCAGCTGAAGTTTCAAATAGCTGGTGGTTCCCATCATTCCCTGCGCAGGTCTGCTTCTCCCTCGAGCTTCAGATTGACCACGAGTTCTGAATTTGAGGCCATGGGTTTGTCCTGCCTGCGCATTAGCAGGTTCCTTGAGCTCAATTCCAGCTGGTTGAGGCCCTTTGTGAAGCAGATTCTAAGATCTCTCCATCGCAGCCAAGCTAGGGTTCTTCGTGTTAGTGGCCAGATCTGATGTTCCCCCTTCCAAATCACGTTGGGCAGTGGTGCGAACATCATTTCCAGGCCTCATGGAAGGATCCTTAAGCTCAATTCCAACTGATTAAGGCTGTTGAGCAACCTCAGCGCTGGGATTTGAGATCCCATATTTATTGTTCTTCGTATGAACAACCAAATCCAGGATTTTGTGGTTAGCCCTAAGATTTGAGATCCTAGATCTATGATTCATCGCATGAACAGTGCCATCTCAGCTCCCAAATCTGAAAATTCATCACCGAAATCTGTTGGGGTGATCGAATCAAGAGTTCTAATGGTTCCCATGGCACGATTAAACCCCAGAACAAGTACAAATCAGATGGGAAGGATGTGGAGAAAATAAAAACAGGGAAGGGGTGAAGGAGCTTCGAAAGGGGTTTGGAAATTCATAGAGAGAGAAATCTGTGGTAGAGAGAGAAAGTGTGGGGTGGAAATCGTGAGCCATAATGATTTCGTAGTTTAATGGGTATGGTGAATTCATTATCCGAAAAGGATGATACAAAAATGATACAAAGTTGCCGGGACAAATCAACTAGACGACAAAACATTCCCCTCCTCTAAAAAGCATGTGTGCCGGCTAGTCGTGAAGCATATTCCTCGGCAGCTACAAGAACTATATCTACTGCCTATACCAAAAAACAACGCCCATCACATGTACGATGGGTACTGGGAAATATTCATCCCATATACATCACAAAATTACCCAAAAGCAGCCACAGGTCGGCTCAACCAAGATAAAAACAACCAAAATAAAGACAAGTACATAAATCAGTTCGGGGAAACAGTTTGCTCCTTCCAGCGCAGTGAATAGCATGCCCAAGCAAACAATTCAAGGACATTAGCATAACATATAGAGCAGACTCATTCGAGTCAGTGCCTCCATGGGAACCAAACCATTATCGCAGCATCTTGAACAAACCAGCTAGCTTGAAAAGAAACCTTCCCGGGGAAATCAGTGAGAGCACGCAGCTAGCAGGTCCGAAGCAGCAGAACCAGCAAAAACCTTCCAGTATCACAACAAGACCAGCAAAACCAGTATCCCAGCAAAACCAAATGAAAGCTGAACCCTCCAAATAAGGCCAACAGAAACAGCAGAAGCAGCTAGCAAGTCCGAACGAGCAGAAACCGGCAACCAAAACACTGAAGCTAAAATACTCCAAGCAAAACCAACAAAAAACCCTCCAAATGGCAAAACAGCAAAAACTGACATTGAAATCCTCCAAACAAACCCGCAAAAACAGCTAGCAGTTCCAACCAGCAAACCCAGCAACCAAACTACTGAAGCTGAACCCATACACTTGAAATAAACCAGCAAAACCAGCTAGCAAGTCCCAAACAGCAAGAAACCAACAAAACCCTTCAAGCAGAAAAAACAGATCACCATACACGCAGCTAACGAATAACAGCGTAATTCAACCAGCCACAATCAATCCGTAACATAACAGTAATGCTCCAAGGACATGAAGTAACAACATATCGAACCGGCTCTTGGATTTAAGAACACAGCAGCACAGGACTTTCAATTCAGGGCTGAAAGACCGAACCTCGCAGTTGCCATCTCGGTTGTATAACTTCACCTCCATTGTCTCAGCTATATCCATGATGTGTGCATCCCAGGTCCATCATCGTCTGGAACAGGTGCTATTTCATGCCATGTATTCTTGGTTTGGCATCACGAAACAAAATATTGTTATGCTCCTTCCAAATCACATATACCAAAGCCCAAAAGGAGATCTTACGAACTGTTTGGGATAGCCCTTTGCCCTTAGTGATCTGCACCATCTGATCGACCACTCCTCCCCATGAATCTGCCATTCCTACAATATCATAGTTTGATGCCACAAGGAAACCAACGGCCGTAAGAAAGAACAATTAAAGAAAAGGTGGTCGTGGGAGTCAGGAACAGTCCGGCAAAATCCACAGTAGCAAGTATGAATTCGGCCAATGGCCATTAGGCGATCTTGGGTCAGCAGGCTTTCTTTTAACTTCAACCAACCAATAAAGGAATCTCTTGGAATACAGCCAGTAAACCACACTAACTTACTCCAATTGACAATTGCCGCTTAGCCCGAAATAATTCCCAAGCCGATGAAGTAGAGAACATACCATTCAATGCCGGTAACCATGAGCAGGAGTCCGAGCCGCCATAAATGGTGGGTAAATTGCCCACATCAATCATCATTGCTAACTCTGATAGAACACGCCATGATCCCCAATCAATACACATGTCCAGAGTGGCATTCCTTGGAATGCTCGTGGAGTAGATAGCCTCGTCTGATAGCAAGAGAGAAAGGGGGCCTACCGAGGCCCAATTATCGTACCACAGTGCTATGTTACGGCCATTACCAACTTACCAACGAAACTGATGATGCACCCTTTCCCGAAGCTGGAGTATCTTGAGCCACGACCACGATGCCCACTTCGGTATTTTCATATGCCAGAAATTCTTTGAGCCAATTAAATTCGCCTTGACCCAAAGAACCCAAAGTGAAGCCTGGTCACAGTGGATATGCCATGTATGCTTGATAATCACCGTCGAGTTCCAGTCCTGCGCTCTTCGAATGCCGAGTCCACCTTCTTCTTTTGTTACACATACATCCAATCAGGATACCTTGGATCCGCCGATGGCAAGGGATGGGCCTTTCTAAAGAAAGCGTCGGAGTATGGACTCAATATCCTGCGCAATGGTCTTTGGGAGAATAAAAGTGATGTGTATGAAATCACACATCATTTCGTTATTCTAAATGTTTGTTTTTATTCCCTTTGTATTGTCCAAATTGCATTTTTAGTTTCATTTTCGCCTTGGAATGTTGGTACTGCTGT
>JAOVYX010004622.1:0-10097 GCA_035668315.1 Drosera spatulata
AGGCCCTTCGGTTATTCTTGGTCGCATGGGGGGAGAGAAATGATACCCCGAAGGATTCTAAGGTCGTATGAGAATAACAGGACAGGAATTAACTAATCCCTTCTTCGGTTGTGAAGTCTAACAATAAGGGTAAATGTCAAAACAGTGTGGGTGTCAGTAATGGGGCCAATATCAATGAAAAAGCTAATAGAATAGTTGAGCGAATGAAATGACAATGAGAGGGAGAAAGGGGTTTTAATATACTACCAATTGGAACGTGCTATGGCAGATAACAGAGCTATAGTACGTGACATCCAATCTATGACAGTACCCGGGATCTACTGAGCGTATCTTTGCTCACGGGTTTCTTGTTTCCTTCGTGATTATCTTTTGTGCAGACTCAGGTGAAGAGGACGGAGCTTCGGAGTAGTTGCTCCAACAGGGACCTCTTCTGTATTATATGTAATATTTGGAACGTATGTTGTATTCGAGTCTCAAAACTGCTATGGATGATTGTAATAACTACCTTTTCTTATGTCTGTAATGTAAATCCTACTATGAACTTGCCTTGCTATGGATTTCGGTCTGTAACGGCAGTGACATCACGTAATTATTATTAATATATTATCGTGGCGTTACATTTAATCCCGATGAACCCTTGAGATACTTAAGGATCCACTTCACGGCCTACCAGTGACCTCTACCAGGTCTGTCCATATAACGACTGATAATTGACACTGCTTGTGACAAATCTGGTCGAGTGCATAACATAGCGTACATCAGGGAACCAACTGTACTCACATAAGGCACTGAAGCCATACTCCTCACCTCATCCTCAGTCTTTGGTGAGAGCTCTAGAGATAGCTTGAAGTGCGCGGCTAAGGGAGTAGAAACTGGTTTGGCATCTTTCATGCCAAATCGATCTAGAACCTTCTCAATGTACTTCTTCTGGCTCAAGGTTAAGATCTCATGTTTCCTATCCCGCTCGATCTCCATGCCCAAAATCTTCTTTGCTGGGCCGAGATCCTTCATATCGAACTCACTACTGAGTTGCGCCTTCAACCTGTCAATAGTCTTCTTGCCTCTACCAGCAATCAACATGTCATCCACATAGAGCAAAAGATATACCTGACTCCCATCAGATTGTTGCTGATGATACACACACTGATCGTACGGGCTTCATGTGTATCCAATACTTGCCATAAAGGTGTCAAACCTGTGATACCATTGTCGAGGCGACTGTTTCAATCCGTACAATGATTTCTTCAGAAAACAAACTCGATCTTCCATTCCTGGCAATGAAAAACCCTCTGGCTGGTGCATATAGATCTCCTCTTCTAGCTCACCATGTAAGAATGCCATCTTCACATCCGTTTTCTTAAGTTCAAGGCCGAACTTAGGAACCAAAGTTAGAAGAACTCGAATAGAAGTATGTTTGACTACAGGAGAAAAAACTTCAGTATAGTCAATACGTTCCCTCTGTGTGAAACCCTTAGCCACCAATCTGGCCTTGAATCTCACATCGCCACCATCACCTGCTTCCTTCTTTTTGAACACCCATTTGCACCCTAAGGTGTGTTTTCCCTTCGGCAAGTGAACTAGAGTCCAAGTGTTGTTCTTGTGAAGAGACACTAGTTCCTCTTCCATAGCTGCAGTCCACTGGGCACATTCGGAACTAGCGATGGCCTCCCTGAATGACAAAGGCTCATTCTCAACTTCCTCGCTAACAATGTGTGCATATGCCACAAAATCTGAATAGCCATAACGAACTGGGGGTCTAATATCTCGTCATTTCATGTCACGGCTAAGTTGGAACTGTTGTAGAGTGGGTCCCATCTGTACTGGATCTGGTACTAGTGGTTCCGCTCCTGAATCTTCTGCTTCTTGAACTAGCTGCAAAACATCAGTGGGAATTGTGGAATCTGAGGATTCCTCATCTCGATGCTCCACTTCAAATGTCGATCTCTTAACTGCTCGTGTCTGCTCCACCTGTTGCTGAATGCTCCCTTGTTGCCCAACCTTCTTGGCTAACATGGACTCCTCGTCAAAAGTGACATCTCAACTGATGACGATCCCAGGTGATGATGGATCAGTAGAGTATAATCTGTATCCCTTCACACCTGGTTGATATCCAAAAAAGATGGCCTTCTTGGCCCTAGGCTGCAACTTTCTTTCGCTGACATGATAATATCAGGATAACCGAAAACACGAAGGTTGGAATAATCAGCGGGCTTACCAGACCAAGCCTCATAAGGTGTCTTCATGGATAATGCTGAGGAGGATGACCTGTTTACCAGATAACAGGCCGTCATAACTCCTTTAACCCAAAATCGCTCTTTCCATCCGGCCCCAATTAACATGCACCGAGCTCGCTCCATGAGCGTTCGGTTCATGCACTCTGCTACCCCATTCTGCTGAGGTGTTTAAGTGACAGTGCGATGCCTTACAATGCCTTTGTCCTTGCATAACTTCAGAAATTGCTTGTTCATAAATTCCATCCCGTTGTTGGTTTGAAGCCTCTTGATCTGCTTGCCGGTTTGCGTCTCAATCAACTTCAACCATTCCTTGAATGTCTCGAATACCTCAGATTTCTCTTTCAAGAAATATATCCAGACATAACGGGAGTAATCATCAATGAAGGTCAAAAAATACTTTTTAGCTCCCATCGAAACATGGGGAGATGGCCCCCACAAATCTGAGTGTATGTAGTCGAGTGTCCTCTTCGTTCTATACATCCTACCTCCAAACGACACTCTTTTCTGCTTGTCGAGAACACAGCCCTCGTAAAACCCGAGCTTCTGTGTCTTCAATCCTCCAAGCAAGCCTACTAAATTCAGAACATCCATCCCCTGATTGACCATATACTCAAGCCGTATATGCCACAGCTTCATCTCAGAACTAGCCTCACTATCACGGACGGACAATGAATTTACAACACCTACAACTCCATCCTGTGTCGCACCGACCAAATAGTATAATCCAGCACGAAGTCGAGCCTTCATAAGCGGTTCTCCTTAACCTCCATGTCCCCATCCTGAGAATGATAGGAACATCTTTCACGATCAAGGGAACCCAAAGAGATAAGATTCCGCCTCAAAGCTGGAACATATCGAACATCTTTCAATGTTCGCACAACACCATCCCACATCCGTATATAAACATCTCCCACATCAAAAATCTTACAGGTAGCATTATTACCCATAAGGACTTCGGCGTCATTGGACTCAACAAATGTGACGAACCACTCCCGATGCCGACAAATGTGAAAGGTGCAACCAGAATGCATCATCCACTCTGAATTAGATGCTACCATGGGCTCCACGACGGATGTAAGAAAGGTTGAGACTGACTGGATCTCGACAATACTTGTGACTGGGGCTTGCTCATTCTTTTGCTTGTTCTTCAGTTTAGGACATTCGTTCCTCCAATGTCCCTTCTGATGACAATAGTGACAAGAGTCGGATTTCTTCGAGCTTTTACTCTTCGATCGGCTTCTGAACTTATCTTGTTGTCTTCGATCTTGTCTTCCTCTGATGAATAACGCATCATCAGAGCTTGAGGGCCTGGATGATTCCGAGAGCTGGTGTCTCAGTTGACTACTCGTCAAAGACGTCTCAATGTCTTGCAGTGACAAAGAATCCCTACTATGGATAATAGTCGCCACAAAGGCCTCATATCTAATAGGGAAAGAATCCAACAGAATGATCGCCACTTCTTCATCGTCGATGGTGACTCCAACATTTTTCAGACCAAAAGGATAGTCTGAAAGTCCGTCAAGTGCTTTTCGAATGAGGTGGTCGATTCCTTCATTTTGAAAGAATGAAGACGTGCCTCGTGTACAAACGAGAAGCAACAGATTTGCTCATGTATAAGCTGGACAACTTATCCCAAAGAGCCTTGTCAGACTTTTCGTCAGGTCGACACAACTGTAAAGCCGTGCGTGCCTTCTTATCCATCTTCATCTTCTCTTCGTCTTTCATTTCTGTCGATAATTTATCAACCCCTTTCAGAACCTCTTCGATTCCTTCTTGTGTTAATAACGCAACGATTTTGACTCTCTAAAGTCCAAAATTATTTGTGCCATTAAATTTCATAGGCGCCATCGCACTGAAAATTTCCCCGAAAACACTGTTCCTGCCGGAGTTCTATTCATCGGACACTGTGTAAAGAATGTCTTTGTCCGTACACTATTCACTGTATTGTTCAAGCATTGTTCGAGCACCGTTCATCCGAGGAAAAAAATTGTTTTTGTGAAAAAACGCAAAAAACTGACCCCGCAAAAAATATAACTTAAATCCCAACCTTAATAACGTTTGTTCCTAAACTTACGTGGATTGAAACGTTTCAAGCTCTGATACCAGTTTGTTACGAACGGGGCTGTTTATTTGCAACACAAACAATAACAAGTGCACAAGATAAATGAGACAGAGATTTTACGTGGAAATCCTTTCGAGAGAAAACCACGGACGGTCGTCGACGACGATAAAATTCACTAGTCAAACGAGGAGATACAAAAGATTTACGCCCAAAACACCAAAAGCTCCACAAACGAGAGATAAAGAAGCTTAAAGCTTCTTCTATCGCGAATCCCTCTAAGCTCTCACTAAATGTGTTTAAAGACCAAAATTAATATGAGCGTATTATTTTTCCTAATGCATTTGCCGATGATCCCTTTGTAATCCCAAGCACATAATATATAGGCTTAGTTTTTCAATTTGCTTCCACTTGCTGCTGGCAAAGGTCACACAGCAATATCTAACTTGTCACAACTTGCTTCACGCGGGGCATGTGGGAGAAGAATACACGCCTTATTGATTTGAGGCATCAACATCAACATCAGATATTTTGGCTGCCGAGTATAGTCATGGATGAGTAAAAAGCATTTGCAGGTCGTTTCTATAGTCTGGATTAGGCATGAGTCCTCGTAAAGCAAAGGTTACATGGGATGAGGTTTGTCTTCCTATTAAGCAGGGTGGATCGGTGTGAAACAAATAAGGCCCTGGAATACTGCTTTATTGTATAAACAGCTGTGGGCAGTTGTGAATGAAAAAAAAAAAAAACAGGTTGTGGTCTAGGTGGATTAATGCTTAATAACTTAAGAGCAGGAACATATGGGAGGTTGATATTAAAACACATGCTTCTTGGGTATGGAAGGAGTTACTGAAAGTTCGTGATCTGCTTCCTTTTGGTTTCCTGAACTCCCCTTATTCTGTTCAACATGCTTATCAGCACCTCAGTAATAATCGAAGTGTGGTTTCCTGGTGCAAGTTTATCTGAAACTCTCGTTGCAGTCCACGTGAGAACTTTATTGCTTGGTTATGTGCAAGAAATACGATGAGAATGAGGGATTGATTACTAGTCAGAGGGATTATAGCTGATGCTACTTGTGTACTGTGTAAAAGCTGCTTGGAATCTCGAAATCATGTTTTCTTCCAATGCGACTTTTCTCAGGAAATACTCAGTAGCATTCTCCCTAAATTGAAACTGCAAAAGGTGAACATAACCTGGGACTACTGGGTCGTATGGATGTCAAAGGTTGCAAAAGGAAAATCTCCATTGGCTATTCGAAGACAAAAGCTGACGCCTTTGCTTATCTACTCGATATGGCTGGAAAGAAATGAAAGGGTTTTCAATGATAGTGAAACGCCTCCTGAAGTGTTAGCAGCTCGACTCCTTGAACATTTGTAATGCTCTTATCATAGATGAGTTTGCTCTTTGTTTTGGTAGTTGTACTTGGGATGTATTGCCTGTTCAGTGGTGTGATGTAAATGCTATATTGCTTCAATGAAAGAAATGAACTCCTTGCAAAAAAAAAAAAAAAAAAAAAAAAAAAAAAAAAAAAAAAAAAAAAAAAAAAAAAAAAAAAGAAAAGAATTGAAAATGCTTATAACTCTCAAAAAATATTTTACACTCCTTTTTTTGTTTGATTATAAGCTCATTTTAGATCTTTTAGTTAGTCATCAACCCCTTCATATGTAACATTGGTTATTAGACCTTTGAAATAAAAAGAATTTAAGAGAATTTAATGTTAAAAAAACCATAAAAACCCTGCATCATAATTATAGGTTATTATATGATATATTTATTTAATATAAAGGTACATTCATCTTTCACAGTAACAAAGTTTGATTTTCTTTGGTACCAAGCTTGTTTGGTCATGCATTATTTATCTTCTCATTTATGATTATAAATTAAATATATTTGATTTAAATTGGCATTTCATTTTCACTAAAATCCAATATGTTTTAAATGTGTAAGAAAGTAAAAATACAAATACAAAACATAAATATAAATAGTTTATGATGTTCTTTTTAATATAAGTTATCATCACAAATGATCAAACAAAATATTTATATGATTAGAATAAAAACTAAAAATCAAATTAGATAATATATTTCTTATAAGAATGAATATCTTTTTTTTTTTTCTTATAAAACGATGGCGAGGCGATGGGCGACGATTTGCCCTAACCGTCGACGGTGATTCCGACTCACCGGCTTTCATCTGTTCTCGAGAAGATGGGAAACTGTGGTCGTTCGCGTAAAATTTGGTGTCCACAAAGATACAAGAATCGGGGATGACTCAAAATAGATCTGGGAATTCGAAGTCTAAATCGAAGTCAAAATCTAAGAAGAATTTGCAGTTGATAAATCAGGCTGATTCTGTTGAGGCCGTTGAGATGTGTCGTTTTTTGTGGAGAAACCTGATGATGGTTTGAGTTCTGTACCTAAGAAACCTTCTTGGGTTGATGAGGTTGAGATGGTTGACAAGAAGAAGGAAGATGTTCCGACGGTGATGGAAGGATTGTTGAAAAATGGTTTTGTTACTCCTAAATCCTTCGTCCCGATGGTGGTTGGCCTTGAGCAACGTTTTGTGATTAATAACAGGGATATTCAACGTGGAATGAGCTTGTTTTATGTTGAATGCACAGATGAGGAGGTGGATATTTCTCTGGATGATGGATGAAAGACAATATTGGAGTCATGCTTTGATTAAACATATGTTAGGGTTATTGGTTCCCTTTTCCTGCGATATCAGGATTCATTCATTCTCAATGCAAGGAGGTGCAATGTCCCGAGATCTTGTTACATGACCTGGGATACTATATTTTTCGATTTGCTTCTGAGGATGATAAGATGAGAGTCCTGAACAGGTCTTGGTTCATCAGATCGAGGGCTCTGATTAGAGTCCTGAGTTTTTCTTTAACAAAGAGGTTATGGACACTATTTCGACTTGGATTCAGTTTTCTGAATTGGACCTTCAATTCTGGGACAACAAGGCTTTGGAAAAACTGGTAAGTCGAGTCGCAAACCGATATGTACTGATTATCTTACAACATCGAAGGGGAGGATTTCCTATCCAAGGATCCCTGTGGATATTAATACAAAAGAGTCTTTGGTTGAGAGCTTCGCCTTTAAGGGTCCTAATGGTAACCATTATCATCAGAAAATAGTATATGAATGGAGGCCTACCATGTGCCCTAGATGCAAACTTTAAGGACACACTGAGCTGGAATGCAATGTGAAACTTCACCACATCAAGTATGGAAACAAAAGCTGTGAACAAGAAACCTGACATATTTAAGCCTCCTCTGGTTGAAGTTAATCTTGGTACTGATGAGGGCTGGTCTCACATCAAACTGATCAGGTTTGATCTCGACCAACGTCAAGAGGAAGGTCTCGTCTCCCCGTTTTAACCCATTCTCGATCTGAATCGTTGGGCACATCTCAATACGCTGAATGCCATCCTTCTTCGGCCCTAAAACACCATGCACAAACGTTGGGGATTTGTCATATGCAACGAGGAACCCACCCAAATGTGGCATAACAGATACCTTTGCCTCAGCAAACGGAACCCACCCAAACTCGATGCCTAAGATGACATCAAAATCGTCCAATGGAACAGCAAATAGGGTGCACCCTCCCTTTCCATGGACTGATCTATAAATCCACCATTGTAGTCCCACTCGTTGGCTTGGCTTAAGAATTAATAGCTTTGATCTTGCTCTTTGACGGAACCAACTTCAACCCCAGCATGTCCACCACTCGGTCAGCGACAAAGTTATGGGTGGCACCCGTTGTGCACCATAGCAAGGACTTCTTTCCCATTCAAAGTAGCATTAACGTACATCAAAGAACGAGAAGAATGGGACTTATGCGATTGAATTGCATTCAACAGCTACAAAGGATTGACGTGCGTTGGAGAATCACTCTCGGATTCTTCCGTAACAAGAGCGTTTAGCTTTTTCTTCTTTGGACAGTCACGCATCATGTGAGGTCCTCCACATATGAAACAGCCCTTTGAAGTCGAGGACGTACATGCCCTCGAATCACCCTTTTGTTTATCCTTCCCCCCATTGACCCGCTTCGTCGTTTTGCCCGCCTGGGCCTTTCCCTTCGATTTCTCCTTACCATTGTTCCCTTTGTCTTTCCTGTTCTAAGCATTATTAGTTTTCTTGCACAGAACATGCGTCATCGCCCTAAAATTTATCTAGCTCTCATCAATCACGATTACTAAGACAAGATCCTTCACTGAGTGTCACTGTAACTCAGTCTGAGCCTAAGGTTGCAACCCAGACATAAAGTTGAAGAGTTTTTCCTCCTCTGACATGTTCTTGATGTCCACCATCAATGTAGTGAATGTCTTAACATAATCATGAACCGAGCCAGTTTGACACTCTTTGTTCGTAAATAAGGAGATGTGCAAGTTTTGTCGACAGAAAATCGGGTTTCTTGGTCACATTGTCACTGGTGGGCAAGTGAGGATGGACTCGAAGAAGGTGTAGGCCATTGTTGAGTGGCCAACGCCCATGAAAGTTACTGAGCTAAGATCGCTTCTTGGGTTGTCCAAGTATTATCGCAAGTTTATTAAAGGTTATTCCAAGCTTGTGGCGCCCCTGACTGATCTATTATGGAAGGATAACAAGTGGATTTGGACACTGAAGTATGAATCAGCATTTGCAAAGCTGAAAGATGCCATATTGAGTGAGCCGATCCTAAAGCTGCCAGATTTCGAGTTACCTTTTGAGGTGTATACTGGTGCATTTGATCATGCGATTGGGGGTGTTCTTGGGCAAGAAGGTCATCCCATTACGTTCGAAAGTCCAAAGCTTAAGGAGTGCGAGACGTGATACTTCACTCACGAGAAAGAGATGACAGCGACGGGGTATTGTCTTGAGACTTGGAAACATTACTTGTTGGGTATGAAGTTCACGGTGTTCACGGACAATATGGCAAATACCTATTTCATGACTCAAAAGAAGTTGTCCATGAAGCAAGCGAGATGGCAAGAGTTTCTTGCTCAGTTCAATTTTGTGTGGGTTCATAAGGCGGTCAAGCAAAATTCTATCCCCGACGCATTAAGTTGATGAGAAGTTCCAGAGTTTATTACGGCGTTGTCTCGTATTGAGACTGATTTTCTGGAACGCATCAGAACACAGTCAGTTGATGATATGGAATACGCGAACTTTATCGAGTAGGTCAAGGAGGGACTTGTTCGAAAGTACTAGATCAAAAACAACTTACTCTGCTTTAGGGGTAGTAGATTGTATGTTACGTAGGGAAGATTGAGGTCCAAGATTATGAGGGAGTCTCACGATCCTCAATGGGCTGGCTATCAGAGAAGAGAACGCATGTTAGCATTGCTGCCAAGGTCATACTATTGGCCTAAAATGGGGGAGGACATCGAGGCGTATGCCCAATCTTGTCTAGTTTGTTGAAGCGTGCTGTCGTAGGCACGTCAAATTAGCATTATATGCACTCACTTTCACTCTAAGAATATATTATTAATGCAGTAGTGGAAGTAAGGGTCGAACTCACAGGGACGGTCGCAATATTATTTATCTTTCCTTAGTCACTATAAAGAACTGTTATAAATATGAAAATTAAGGTTTGGGGGTTGTTTGTTGTAAGAAACTACTTAAAACTAAACTAACTAGCTCGAACAGAAGCTAAGATAAAGCTAAGATATAGAGGAGTTTTCTTAAATTGGGAGAAATGTAGGGATGATGGTTGAATCATTTTGAGTCACTTAGATCAATCTTTGATGTTTCTGGATTTTAGATGTAATGATTAATGTGGAATGGTTGTAATGAATTTTGGCTTAACTCACTACGTTCC
>JAOVYX010004623.1:0-10097 GCA_035668315.1 Drosera spatulata
TTTAAATCATGTTTGAGCTAATTGAAATGATTTAGATCTCTTGAGTTAGTTTAACTATCCGAGCTAATTGGAAGTTATAAGCTAAGGAACGTAGTGAGTTAACCCAAAATTCAGTACAGACATTCCATGTTAATCATTACATCTAAAATTCAGGAACATCCATGTTAACCATCGTCCCTACATTTCTCCCAACTTAAGAAAACTCCTCTGTATCTCAACTTTATCTTAGTTTCTCTTCTACTTAGTTAGTTTAGGTTGAAGTAGTTTCTTACAACAAACACCCCCGCAAACCTTAATTTTCATATTTGTAATAGTTCTTTATATTGACTAAGGAAAGATAAATAATATTGCGATCGTCCCTATGGGATCGACCGTTACTTCCACTACTGTATTAATTTTATATTATTAGAGTGAAAGTAAGTGCATATAAATTCTAATTTGACGTGCCTACGACAGCACGCATCACTTCACTCTTTGGACACTTTGGTAGCTTTGGAGGAGCCATAATTGAATCTTCACAAAAATAAACTGTAAGTAATTTCTTTGCAAATTAATATAAAAATATGACCTTTTCTTTCCAATAACGGTTAAGTATGAAAAGATAGGCTCTGATACCAATTGAAAGTCCCAGAAATAACCTAGAGGGGGGACATGTCGAGTACATGATTGATGTCTTTATCGAACTTTCCATCATTAGAAAGAAGAAGTTGCTTCACAAGTAACATATCTTTGCTAGTTAAATGCATATTGATCTAGATAAGCTTCTTCTTTTGGATTTATCACTTCAAGTAAAATATCTGCAACACGGAGATCACAATGCTGATGGCCAACGACATCATACTGAACCAAGCCATGCTGGAATTTGTAGCTCGTTAGCCACCCTCAACTCGCCTTCCCTGTCCACAAAAAGAGCAGAAGTAAGAAGTTATCACGCAATTGATAGAAAAGAAACAGGACTCAAGGAATATGAACCCAAAGATGAAATACCGTGTCCTCATATACTGGAGACTATCATGAATGTCTTCAACTATCCCTTCGAGTATCTTAAGCTCAAGTAGTATAGAAATTCATGAACAAAACTTTAGTATAGGAAATGTTCATGGTAAATTACTTATGTGGAGAACTAGGATAGTGAAATGTAGTCTAGAAAGCATATAGCAGAGCACCAGAGGATCACAGATGGGAAACCATTATGGATCACCTAGATGCAGTGTACATTAGAGAGTTCTAAATAAGTAATTTAGGATGAACATGGGCTACAAAAGACCACAAATTTATCAAGATCTAGGATCAAAGTCTCAGGATCAAGGCTATGTCAGGATGTAGAAGTTTGGGTGCAGCAGAGTTGGCTTGTAGCAGAGATAAAAGTGCAGTAGACTGAGCAATGTAGCAAAGCTTGTTGGTGAATGCAAGAAGACCTGAGAAACGGTTACATTGAAGATTTGAGGTTTAAAAAATCATACGACGTTGTTGTAAGGGAACCTAAAGCTTAGCACAATGGACAAATAGAGACACTAGTAGAAAGGTGATGTGTGCATAATCACGTATCATTTCTTTACTTTAAATTCACGTTTTGTTCCCTTTATATCGCCTACTTTATGTTTTTAGCGTCGTTTATAGTTTGGAATGTTGGTACTACTATTTGTTTATGTTTTTGACAGGTTAGCGCGGAGTTTGAACAAGAAACGAAGTAGAAGAAATAATGATGAGTAGATCTGACGTACGGATGATTTGATGACCTAATGATGGGCCTAGATCATGAGATGAAGAATACTGAACAAAAATTAGAATGTACATGATTGATTATGATGCACATGACCTGCCGTAATTATCATATGACCTACGTTTATTAGTTTGATCATCTAATATGCATAGGTTAGTGCTATAAATCATGCTTTGTGAGTTATTAGGTAACAACTTGATGTGAAATGATTTAAGCTAATTGTCATTTTTAATGTAGGGTGGTTTATATGCGTGAAACATGACTAGTTTAAGCTAATTGCTATGATTACTTTAAATGGTAGTTTCATGTTATGATTCAACTCTTTTGATTAAATCATGTTTGAGCTAATTGAAGTGGTTTCGATTAATTGAGTAAGTTTAATTATCCGAGCTGATTGGAGAATAAAGTTAAGGAACGTAATGAGTTAAGCCCAAACTTATTGCAATCAATCCATATATTTACGATCTGAGTTTAGAAAAATCAATGATTGGTCTAGGTAAATCAGAAGGAATTCAATCATCGTCCCTACACTTTTTCCAACTTAAGTAAACTCCTTTAATTCTCAACTTCATCTCAATTTCTGTTCTGATTGGCGCTTTAGTTATAAATCATTTCTTACAACAATCCCCCCAAAATTGCTTTTTACCTACATCCCATAGGATAGAAATTATTTCAAGTTAGGTTTATATTTGATATTCGTCGTTCCCTGTGGGATCGACACCTGCTTCCACATCTACATAGGATCAGTATTAGCTAGGTGAAAATAAATTGATCACGTCCTACGACGGATGTGGAAGCTGCCACAATTACAACCCTTGGCACAATTGACGGGGAACGGTAACGAGTGTCATTAAACCAGATTTAACTTGATATTTTTCTATTCTAGGTTTTATTTAAAAAAAATACTTTAAAAATCATCAATTTAATGTTTTAAAAACTTAATGGTTTTTAAAACAAAATAAAAATATTTTTAATTTTTTTGAACAAAAAGAAGTCATTTATGAAATTTTATGAACTTGAGAAGCGGTAGGGTCACAGGGTCTGAAGTACAACAATTAGTTGATCATTTTGAGTCACCTCAGCCAAGTAGCTCAGCTCCTTCTTTAGGTTCTAATCCTTTTGCTTCTTTTTCAACACCAAACAGAGAAAGAAGTTTAACACCTATTCGATCCACAAATTTAGAAACAATGGAAAAAATAAAAAATAATGTTGCGAGCAATGCTGGAAATAATTTGAATCAAACTCTACGAGAGCTATCAGCTTCGACAATTGAGGATGAACCATTATGCATTGTTCTGCCAAATTTAAATATTCTCATGTATCGTCTATTTTATGTTTTTAGCGTCTTTTTGTCTTGGAATGTTGGTACTGCTACGATTTTATGTTTTTGGCAGATGGGTGCAAAATTTGGAACAAAATGAAGAAAGATGAAGAAGATAGACAAGTCATGAGCTCAAAGGCTGAAATTCACAAGTTTATCCTGTTACGGGAGTTAATGCGGCAAAATTTCACGTCGATATATTAGCTTAGCATGTTTAGAAGTGTTGTATAAGTTTTTAGAATTTTTAGATGTCGTTTAGTATTTTTTTTTTTTTTTAAATAGTTTTAGGGAGTCACAGCACCATGTCACGGGCGCGACGAATTTTTCCAAGCAATTTTCGGATTTTCATCAATCGTGACGAGACACATAATTGGTCGCGGCCGTGACTGTCTCCCAGATGCAGAACATTATTTTTTAACCGTCGGATCAATCTGGTCTCGACCTATGCCTATAAATACACGTTGTTAGGGTTCTTCTAATCATCATTGAGCACCAGAGACGGCAGAGCGATCAGAAAAGGAGGAGACACGAAGAGGAGAGGCTTTGGAGGGTTTTGATCAAACTTTTCAAAGGGAATTGATCCACGATTCATTGCTATTGCTTTGGATTCAGTTCAGAACGTGACTAGCATTGCAAAACATTTATTCTAAGTACTTTATTATCTGCAGAATGTTTGTCATTGATGCTATGATTCATTCCATGCCTAGTTTGATCGATATGCGTGAGTAGATCATTAGTAGGGGTGCGTTGATGAACTTAGATGTCCTTAGATCATGAGATGAAGCTTAATTGACTAAAACAAGAGATGTTAATGATGAATATGTTGCATGAAACCTGCGAGAACTATTGCATAACTTATGTTTATTAGATTGATCACCTAATATACGTAGGTTAGAGCTATAAATCGTGCAAAGTGATTTGATTTATTCAGTAGCGAATTGATATAATATGATTCAAACTAATTGTCATATATAATCAATGGTTTTAAATGCACGTGACATGATTAGTTTAAACTAATTATTAATTATGTTATGAATGGTTTTTCCATGTTTTGAATCAACTCTTTTGGTGAAATCATGTTTGAGCTAATTGAAATGGTTTTAATTTATTGAGTTAGTTTGATTATCCGAGCTAATTGGAAGTTAGAAGATAAGAAACGTAACGAGTTAAGACAAAACTCATTACAGCCATTCCATACTAATCATTCCATCAAAACGTAATGAGTGATTGATCTAGGTGACTCAAAAGAAATTCAACCATCATCCCTATATTTCTCCCAACATAAGAAAACTCCTCTGTATCTCAGCTCTTTCTTAGCTTTTGTTCGAACTAGTTATTTACTTTTAAGTAATCCTTTTAAACAGTTGAAATACCCCCCAAAATTCTATCTTTATTCTTAGCCCTCTCTTAGGATAAAAATTACTCCAAGTTGAGTTTAGGTCAACACTCTCTGTTCCCTATGGGATCGACCCCTGCTTCCATATCTACATTACTATTTATAGCGGGGTAAAAAAACAAATTGGCACGTTTTACGACGAACATGGAAGTCGTCATAAATACACCCTTGGCAGACTTCGCATCAATTTTTGGCGCCGTTGCTGGGGAACAGTAACGAGTGTCATTACAACCAAACTTAACTTAATAACTTTTTATTCTGGGTTTTAATTTAATTTTAAATTTTCGAAAAAAATAATAAAAAAATTATTTTAAGGACATAATTGTTTTTAAAATAAAGAAAAAAATTATGAAATCAAAAGAAGTTTATATGAATTTTTATGAACTTAAGAAGTGATAGGGTAACTGGATCTGAAGTTAGAAAATTAGTCTTTAATTTTGAATCTCCTCAGATAAGAAGCTCTACTCCTTTTTCAGGTTCTACACCTTCAACTTCTTCTCCACATGTTCATACAGAAAGGAGTTTCACTCCTATGATTTTTGAAAATCTTGAAATGGCAAAAAACAATCAAAATGATGCAAATAATGCTATACAAAATTTAAATCGAACTCTTCGGGAGCTATCTGCCCCCACAATAGAGGAAGAATCTCTTCGCATAAATTTGCCAAATCTGAACGTGCCATTCAAACTAAATTCGGGCCTTCTGAACAAACTCACTGTTTTTAATGGTCTAGCTAATGAAGACCCGCATAGACACTTGAAGGAGTTGCACGTAATTTGCAAGTCGACCAAACCTGAAGATATAACGGTTGACATTGAAATCAGAGATAAGAAAGGTGCAGAAAATCACGTCGCCGATCACTTATCAAGAATAATGAATAAGGATGAGACGTTAAAAATATCAGAATTATTGCCTGAAGAGCATTTATATAGTCTTCACTGTTATTTACCTTGGTATGCTGACCTTGTAAATTTTCTGGTAACCAGGAAATTGCCGAGTGATCTTCTAAGACATCAAAAAGAGAAGATTAAAAGCGATGCAAAGCATTACTCGTGGGAGGATCCGATTCTCATTAAATTCTGCGCTAATGGTGTTATAAGAAGATGCATTCCTGATCACGAGATCAAGTTAATGCTGAAGTAGTGTCACTCCTATTATTGTGGAGGTCATTTTACAGTGAGACGAACAGCTCACAAGATTTTATCTTGTGGATTTTACTGGTCATCTTTAAACAAAGATGTTTATGAATATGTAAAGAGCTATGAACAATGCCAAAAAACTGGCAATATATCGAAAAAAGAAGAAATGCCTTAAAAATATGTCATGTCTTGTGAAATTTTTTACGTATGGGGAATAGACTTCATGGGACCATTTCCAAACTCCAAAGGTTATTCATAAATATTACTGGTAGTCGATTACGTCTTGAAATGGGTAGAGGTCATACCCACACGAACTAACAACCCCAAGGTGGTGGTCGAGTTTGTTAGAAATTTTATTTTTAACAGATTTGGCGTACCTAGAGTCGTGACAAGCGACCGAGGAACCCACTTTTGCAACAAGATATTTGACAGGCTATTTAAGAAATATCATGTCAATCACAGGATCTCCACACCTATCATCCACAAACGAGCGAACAAGCTGAAGTGTCCAATCGTGAAATCAAAAGAATTATGGAAAAGATAGTCAATCCGAAGAGGAAAGATTGGAGTGACAAGCTGAATGACGCTCTTTGGGCGTATCGCACTACATACAAGTCTCTAATCGGAATGTTTCCGTACAGAATGGTGTACCGAAAAACATGTCACCTGCCAGTGAAAATCGAACATAAGGCATGGTGGGCAATTAAAGAGTTGTATTTGGAATACGGAGACTATGTGAATATGAGGAAGCACCAAATCTCGGAGCTAGACGAGATTCGTCGTGATGCATATGAAAATACTGCTTTATACAAAGAAAACTTTAGCAGACCTCATGACGAGAAAATTTCGCGGAAAAATTTTAAGGAAGGAGATAAAGTCTTACTTTACAATTCTCTCTTAAGGTTATTTCCCAAAAATTAAAATCTCAATGGGAAGGACCGTTCATTGTCAGAAAGATCTATAATCATGGAGCGGTTAAAATTTAAAGTGAAGACACGTCGAAAATTTTTAAGGTTAACGGTCACAAATTAAAACGATACTATGACCTTCAAGATTCGATGTGGTTTGATGAAATTCCCTTGGAGAAGGTCAACCATGTCTCAATGAAATGATTTAACGTCATGGCTGTCGATCCAACGACGTTAAACTAAGGCGCTTCTTGGAAGGCAACCCAAGTTTAGGTTTCCTTTGTAGTTCATATTTATTTCACTTTATTTATGTCGACCTTAAAAATCATAAACCGATACACGGCGCTAAAGTCTGCCAATCGATGATGCAAGTAATTTTAAAATTGACTTTGTAAGGAGAAAAGGATGAATGAAAAGCATTTGGGTCATTTTTGAAGAAAATACGGAAGGAAAAAAAATCGTACAGGCCAAAATTACAGTGTCGCAGCCGCGACTAGAAAGGGGTCACGGCCGCAATGAAGATTTGGTGCGTTTTAACCGGGCTGAAGCTCAATTCTTCACTTCTTCATTACAGACACCAAGCACGGCTGCGACTTACTCAATTTCTCACATCTCATCTTCTTAAATCCTCAATCAATTCGTGCAAACAAGTAATCCACACGTTCGTATCGAGGAGGGAAACCCCTTGATTGTGATCACGCGCCTCGAAACGTCCCGGTTTGCGTAAAATTTAGGGTTTTCAATTATGAAAACCTAGAAATGAATCCTCAATTCCAATTCCAAATTCAACAACTATATAGTCTAAATTGATCTTCCTATTGTGCAGATTATGAATTCATAGCTGGATTGTTGAATTTCATCTTGAATTTGACACGTTCATGGGAATTGGTATAGGGATTTATACTAGACTTCCACTAAAAAATGCCTCGTTCCAAGCACTCATCATTTCGATCCAGTGAGGGCACTTCGGTCGCATCTGAGCAAGTCTTAGTTCCATACCCTCACAACGAAATTACTATTCCGGATGAGTATGCGGACCGACATCATGTGATTTCTCTCAGGGCTATCCGACAGACCAGTTTTCTTCATTCTGGTGATTTAGTTAGACTTGGCTTATTGACTGAGATCCAGCATGCTGTTGTACAGCTTGGTTGGGGCCATACATTTCTGACAGGATGGCCTACATATCCGTCACTTGTCTGAGAGGTCTTGAGCACCTGGACAAGTATCGTTGGCCAGGCTCCAGCAGATGACCCTATTGAGGAGTATGTCTCGTTCCAGCTGGGGAACGAGATAAGACGGCTGAACCTGACGGAGCTTTGTAGAATCTATCGTATACGTCCGGGAGGCTACCGGGCGTATGAGAAGGGATATGTGCATCATATTTATGCATTCTGGCATGAACTTACTTTGACTGGGGGATACAACCCCCACAGTAGCAAGAGCTCAGCGATTAGAAACCAGCGCTGCGTACTCTTCGTTGGTTCCTTGCCTATACATTGCTGGCTATCAAGAGTAGTCAAGGAGTTGTTTCCCAGAAGGAGTTGGATCTATTCTTTGTGCTTTTGCACAATTTGATTTCTCCTACACAATATCCGTACGTTAGCACCGGATACTTGCCGGTGGAGAAAATCAAGACAGTAGCTACAAACAGTGCTCGTGCTTCGATACTTATTGATGGGTTGCTTACCCCACTAGCTGCACACTTCGGATTTCATATGACACCCATTGCAGCGCTTTTTGAGCCTACAAGAGGACCTTTTGGCATTGACAGTCTAATGAAGGTTGGGATGATATCGGTAGACCGTGGTGTCTATTATCTTATTGCTAGAGCTGATGAGGAGCCTCAGTGCCTTTCATTGCTATCTGTTTCTCTCTGACTATCCGATGATTGGAACTGGGGTTTTCCACCAGTTAATGCGGAGGTTGATGCAGTGGGGGATGACGATGACGATGAGGACTCTGAGGGTGACTCAGCCATTGGTGAGCCTCAGTAGGATCGGTCTCAACGTTCCCATCATTCTCATCAGTCTGTGCGTGCTACACATTATGAGCAGTTCACTGCGCCTTCCATGGATAGGAGCACTGCATATCATTCTCTGTAGCGAGAGGTGACTAATTTGCGAGCTGATGTGACATCCATGCAGACTCAATTGACTACGATGCAGCAGAGCCAAGAGGACTTCCAGTGCTGTATTTTCGAGTACTTAGACAGCAGATTTCCACCACCGCCTCCTCCTATGTTATTTTTCTTAGCTAGTCAGTTTAGATTCATGAGTCTGTATTTTTCTTTATTGAGACTACACTTTGTCTTAGCTTAGGGGAGGTTGGTCATTCTTAGATATTCCATTTATGTATTTATTTTGAGTCAGTTGCACTTTTTCTTTTTAGAGATGTATGAATCTTTCAGTTTTATGCATTCTCGTTTTATTTTTATTGACTCTTTTAAATTCCCTTAATGCCCGTACCATATGTTTAACAAGCATAAGTAATGAACTTAGTTCCATGTGATCATCACCTTTCATTCCTTCATTACTTAATTATGCTTCTACATATGTTTTCTATTGTCTTCTCTCTTTCATATATATATATTATGTGTGTGAGAGAGTGAGAGGGACGAATTTTTACTATCAAGTTATGTTCCGTCAGATGTTGTACCCTAACTTGCCAAGTGAAAGAGAAATCAGCGTAGTAAGTGTAGATAGATGGATCGAGGACATGGATGAAGAGTTTGTTGACACGAACAACCCCACGGTGGCTCCTACACCTTGCAGTTTCAACATCTTAAGGTGTCACATAACTGAGCTTTAAGAAAACCAAAGGCTGATGATGGAGATGCTCCAAGAGATGCAGCTAGCGCAGGAGTCCATAGCAGGTGAGGTCAACCATATTCGAAGAATCCTTGAGTTTCAAAACAGGATGAATGGCATGATTCGAGATATATGGAATAGGTTCAGAAACTTTGGTTGTTTATCGGGTGAACCTCAACTAACCGGTATTATTTTGTCCTCTGCGTTTTACTTTTATTTTTTCATTGCTTCAATTAAAGAAATAAACTTCTTTCAAAAAAAAAAAAAAAGCTTCTTAATCATCAAAATTAATTTATCATGAAATAAACAAATAGGAAGTTCACACGTATAGACCAATAGAAAGTGGACATGTGAAATACACAAAAAAAAAATCCTAGAATTGTATTACTCCATCTGTTTCATGAAAAAATTCAACACTTATCTAATTTGAATGTCACATAAAAATTACAACATTTCTATATTTGAAAATATTTTTCTACAAAACTACCAAAACATCCCTACCATTTATTTTATATCACATCAACTCATCCCACTATTTTTTTCTCCTTTTCTTTTTCTCACTCTTCTCCCTAACAAAACTAAAGGGCATAAAGGTAACTTATAACATAGTCAACACAATCATTAAAATGCGATCCAAGTCAATGTGTTCCATTTAACGTGGGACGACAAGGGTATATTTTGTAATGATACAAGACTAGGTTTCGGTTTCTTGATATCAAAGTTTGGTTTACTTTGGAACCAAGTTTGGTAGGTCATATACTAATTACAACACTCCACATTTATGGTTAAACATTAAATC